>APFE030877290.1:0-68962 GCA_000404065.3 Pinus taeda | reverse complement strand
ATTTCAGATCTTAAGATATTCACCCCAAAAGCATACACAAGCCAAATGATCTCCTTTGCTTTATATAGGCAAGCTCTTCCTCAAATCATGGACCAATACCACGGGCCAAAACCATAACAAACCAATACAATCAACTCAATACTAGGGATCAACACGTCTGTCGAGATTCCATGGTCCAAAAACCATAGGTTCAAATTCCAAGGACTAACTACCATGGACCAAAGGTAAGTTTTCCCACATGAAATAAACTTTTATAAACTTTTCTCTGAATAAAATTCCGTGAACTTTTCTCCTGCGTACTTCTTAATTCTCATCATATTGAGAGCCATGCCATGGGTGTTGCCATCAAGTACAACATCTGTAACATATAACCATACCAGAAACATAATGCCAACATTGTCTCCCACTTTAGCCTACGTTGATTCCTCTTAGGCTAAAAAACCTACCTTTGGCTTGATTTTTCCAAAGTTGCTTTTGTTTTTTCTTGCTAAAAGATTAATGATTCTTGTGGTTTTAAAATCAAGTTGTATTTATCCTCCTAGCCCTACTTTGGCCTTGAATTCTTTATCATTATCAATTCATTGTGAAAATTAGCTTATAGTCGATTAATCTTTTCTGAAAAGGAAGTGTCGTAAAGTCTTCATTTATTTCAAAAAGGAACTATCATAAAGTCTTCATTTCTTGTGAAAATTATTGATTGATTGTATGTGCATTTAGTTTCCTTTTTTTCATCTAAGCATTAAGGGAATTGAAAAGAAAAACTTGCATTACACATCTAGAGGTTTGTGTGTGCTTTTAGGAATAGTATAGGGAAATTGCATTAGATGCGCTCTTTGCTCTTTGATTAAACATTTTGATTTCTCTATCCCATGTAGTTAAGGTTTTCATTGTTCAAATAAAATGAAAAGAATGTTTCTTATTGTAGTTGCATTCTAGGAATTTCAGAGACATCACGTGGTGAACCTGAAAGACAAACTCTTAATCAAGATCAACTTAAAAGTTATCTCAATTAACCTAATGGAGCATTGTCACCTAATGAATAACATTTAGACGTTCTAGGCTAGAGACATGTTTCAACATTGTAAAACATAGCAGTTATCGTTAATTATCTATGATACATTCCAAGTGTGATACCTCATTCCACGTACGTAAGTATATCGTAGCTCATCCATGTACCTTTGGGTATATAGGGCGGTGTTATAGTATGAAAAGTATAAAGGAATGTTCTTATTGTGCAGTTTCACATTAGATAGTGCTAACATGGATTGGGCCTCCACGTACTTTTAGGTATACATGGGAGGACTACATTAGGTTTCTATCCATCCTTAGGTAACCGAGTCAGCCACCTTGTACACTGTGATACATTGAACACATCATTCGGGGAGATTGCCTGCATGTATGTTAAGTCTTTGGTTTACTAAGGCAGTAAATTGTAGTTCATAGTTGCTTGGTAATTCTTTTGCCTAGGTTACCCTCTTTTTGTTTATTTCTTTTTGTAATAAAATCAATCAACAATCATGGAGGAACATCAACCCTTACCCCATCTTTCACGGAGGACAGCGAGTAAATCACCTTTACCCCCTGAAGCTACACCTAGCCATTAAAAGTAGTCTCATTTAATTGAATCTAGTACATCAAAAACTTGTGGTTCTTCATCTGAATTACTAGAGTCACCTATAGTGGTAAGTACAGTGACCCTAGTTACTCCTACAATTATTGGTACATCTATTACTGAAGTGGAACCTTTACAGTTACCTGAGGACACTAAAAGTGAACTTAGTGAAATGGTAACCCAATTTGTCCAAGAATAAGTTGATTCTCAACCCAAAGTTGTTTAACAAGAAATTATTTCTGAATTTGAATATGTTCAACTAGAAGTAAATCCTGAACCTATCATAGTTCAATTACAAGTTTCTTCTGAACCAGACGTTGTTCAAGAATCTCAACCTGACCCCGTTTTTCTTTTACGAGAACACTTGGATCTTGAAGTTGAACAATTAGAATTTGTTCTCATACCAGAAGATGATCGACCAGTTTATCAACAAACATCTGTAACTGTTGAGACTTCCCCTCTACTGTAGAGTCTTATACTAGAAATTTATTACGGACCTGACAGTGAAATCCTTCCACCTAGTTTGATTTCGATTGAAGAGGAACCTGAAGAAGAAACACCCTGAACTCCAACTAATTTTGGACCCTGGCTTTATATTTATCCTCATACTCCTCATTTTACTTCTCCTTTTGATCCTGATTACTTTCAAACTCACGTTGATTCGTTAGGGCATTTATTAGGAAATTTGACTATGGCAAAATCAACATCCCAAACTGTACCATCTGCTACAGCTATGGCAGAATCTACTATCACTACTTCTCCAATGTTTAACACAATACCTGAGTCACATTTGTATGGTGTTCTATCTATCCCACCTGGTTACCAATCTTTATCTGGAACCCACTCAGGTGTTGCTTCTAGTCCATGGTTTTCACCCATGTCCTCAATTAGGAATTTTACTTGGTTATTCACTTATAGATACCGAATAGTTTGATCCATCAAGTTAATATCAAGCTGGTCCATCTAGTTACCATTGAGTGCATCTAATTACACTAAACTACCCCCATATGTAGAAAAGTATGCACCATCTCCTTATCCTCCATTTTCTGGAAGGAAACCATATGGCAGTATGGCATCATCTTTTGGTCACCCCGAAATGACTGTTTGTCAGTGGCAACGTACAATGCCCATTCATCCAAGGCTTGTGTATCCATCACAAACAATGCAATCTGTTTCATCCATACCTACTATGCCTGTTGTTATGACTTTACCATAGTCACAAGCTCAGTTAGTTGTATCTCAACCTTTGCAAGCTGGTCCTTCAACCTCTGACTCCCAAGTTTCAAGTTTATAGCTTCAGTCTTCTCAGTCCATTTTACAACAATCGTTTGTGCCTAGAATCCAACAACCCCAGGCCTGTTTACCATTTATTGTAATGACTTAGACTTATACTGGTTTAACATATTCAAAACCTAGTCAAACTTACATTAGTGGGAAACAACCGTTAAATCAAAAACCATGGCAGCCACAATATCAAAAATAGAAATTCCAACAATACCAAACTTATCCTGGACTTGGTCAACAAGCTTATGTTGGGTTTTGTCAATAGCAAGTTTACCCAGGTCCTGGTCAACAAGCCTATGATAGGTTTGGACAACAACAAATTTATCCTAGTGCTCAACAACCACCTTATACCAGATTAGCTCAATTAACTTACCCCTATCAAGGTTACCAACAATAGATTCATTATGCTGGTATGGAAAGGCTTATTGCATAGGCAATTCCATCTTACCATAGTTACGATCAACCTGACCTAAAAAGATAGTTGCCTTTTGTCACAACAATTGAATTACTGGATTTAAATCAACTTACAAATGACCCAATTCTTTATGCACCTTGGTGGCCAGTGATCCCTCATAAATTTCCTTCCGATATTCTAAAATTCAATGGAAACCATGGAGAAGACTCGTCCAACCATTTTATGACTTTTCATTTATGGTGTTCATCCAACTCGCTGAATGATGATTCAATTAGACTACGTCTTTTATAGTGAACACTTATTGGTCTCACTGTAAAGTGGTTTATTGAATTACCATGAGCTTCCTTTGATAACTTTACATCCTTAGCCACCACATTTTTAACCCACTTCCAGTTACCAATCATATATGAAACTGGAACAGAAATATTGACCAAATTTAAATAGACTACTACTACTCACATCTCTGATCATATTCATGAGTGGCTTTGTCATTGTCGAATGGTCAAAACTTATGTTCTTGATCAACTTTTAGTTGAGTGGTTTATAAAATCCTTGTTGCCCTCTATCACCAAGGATGTAGCTAAAGGAGGAGCTGTCACTAAAAAGAAAGTAATTGCTCGTGACGAATACTTAGACTTGCTTACACCCAATCTGGCATGATTTATGACAAAATTCCAAATGCACCCAGACTAGCTTTTACTATTCCTTCACCTCCATCTAGTAAGGACTCTCATGATGGTGACACTGTGATTGGTTTTTCAAGCACATAAACAACAGGTAGACAATCTGATCAAACAATTTCTATTTCTAATAAATCTTCTAGTTCATTCAATAATACTTCTTCTTCCAACATAAATACCATGTCATCTAACAAAGGTAAGAATGAAAAGCAACGCGGCAACAAGAAGAAGGGGAAAGCTAAAAAGAAACAAAACCCTCCCCCTCAAGAGAAATCATCTAATTCCTCTTCTCTAGCTAGGAAACCTCATTATCCATGTTTAATCTATAACAAGGAACATTTTACACAAGACTATCCTCACAGTTCTGAAGTCTCAAAACTTTTTAAGACTTTTAATGCATCTGTTGTATTGACAGATCCTTTTCCGAATCCAGAGACTCAATTGGTTGCTATAGATTGTGATACCACTTCACAAGTGCTTACGCTATCCACCTCTAAGCCTAAAAGTGATGTTTTGGTGTCTACACTAAGTAAATATTATAGTAATACATCATCGTTGTCGAGTAACCAAGCTTAAGATCAACCAAATACTTCAACTTTGACATCGTCTGATTGTTAGGACCCTATACTACTAGTGTAACCCCTTATTGTTATTAGTACAACCACATTATTATATTGTTGTACCCATGTAGTCTCGATATTGTTATTATTGTGCCCCATAGAAGCCCACTATTATTATTATTGTGCCCTTACATTATTATTGTTATGTCGGCTCTAATCATATTATGACCCCTTAGACTCCTGTATATAGAAAGGAGGTATTTTCATTTGTATCATCCAAGAATTGTTCATTTGTGTAATGTAAAGGAGGTTTCCCCCTCGAAGAAGCTTATTTCTAAGGCGTCGATTTATCTTTTCTATCTTTTTGTGAGCTAGTTTCATAACATTTGGTATCAGAGCTTTGGATTCTAGGGTTTTGTTACTCCAAACAGGTCATCGTGGAATTTTCGCTATAATATTTTTTCTACAATGTTTCAGAAGCTAAAAAAAAAATCACATTTGAGAGGAAATCTTGTTGAACCTTAGTTCCAAATTTCAGATCTTGTCTCACTATATTTTTGGTGATATAATATGAGGAAGTTAGGGTTTTTGGAAGCTATAGAATTTCATCTAAAATAGGTCCTTCTGGAATTTTTACTATAATGTTTTTTCTATCAAATTTCAGAAGCTAAAACAAAGACCCATTTGCAAAGACATTGGTCTAAACCTTGGGTCTGAATTTCAAATCTTGGCCCACTATACTTTCAGATATATGATCTGGAGAATTTAGAGTTTTTGTAGACTCCCGAATTAAATCCTAAACAAGTGACCTTGGGCAAATCATCATAACTTTCTCTTTGAGCATCAAATTTAAATTTTGTAAGAAGTTACAAAAATAGGACAAACTTTGTTTTGTTTGGGTATAAGTTTAGGAACCTAAGGTGGAAACAGTGATACGTAGCATGTCATATAAGCTAACTCTACTGACTAGTCTATAATTAGGTCATCGCAGGAGATTGGGAATAAATATTTCTTCAGGAATCCAATTGTAATCAGACTTGTGGATTTAGAAAGAGGACTTAGAGGGATATTGCAGATAGAAATTTCAGAACTTAAAGATCTGAAATTACAGATTTATAGTCTTTTCAAGATCGATCTCATAAAATCAAGAAAAAGCGAGATGAGGAAGTTTGATGGCAAGGATCTGGTAAAATGGATACTACAGATGGAGAAATATTTTGATCTACATGGTGTACCATTGTTACAAAAGGTACGTATTGCATATAATTATTTAGAATCGAATCAACTTTTATGGTACAAAGGGCTTTGTTCTCATAAACCACTTTTCACGTGGTCAATTTTCACGGAGGAAATGATAACACATTATGAGGATACAAAGAGAAACACCTTCTTTAGCCAATTGATAAATTTCAATAAAAAGGGTTCAATGGTACAACACATTGATGACTTCCAAAAATTGAATATAAGGGTGAATGATATTCTAGAGAAGAAAAGGTTGATGTCTTCATAGGGACTTTATAGGATAACCTTCAACACAAGGTTCATCTTTGGGAACCTGATTCAATGGAGAAGGCATTCAAGTTGGCAAGAAAAATTGAAAGTGAAATTATGGAAACAAGGAATCCCACCATTCATGACTATATTTATGGAAGTGTCTCTTCTCCCAGCCTTCCACAACCTACGAGGTTTACACCACAACAATTGGAAGAAAAAAAGAGAAAAAGGGCTTTGTCACAATTGTGATAGAAAATGCACTAAAGGTCATAAGTGTGCTGAGAAGAAATTATTTTACATAGAGTATGAAAAGGAGGAATAAAAGGATCAAGAAACATCAAAAGAAGAGGATATACGCTAGGACCCAACCCCAGAGAAAGAATAAATGAATCCAACCATATGTTGTAAAGAATTGGCAAGAATTACCACTCCTCAAACTCTCAAGCTAGAAGGACATATCAAGAAGAAGAAGGTTCAAGAAGTGAAATATCACACTGAGAAGAAGAAATGAATCAAACCATATCTTTTAATGCATTGGACAGAATTACCAGTCCTCAAACTATCAAGATAGAAGGACATATCAAGAAGAAAAATGTTCAAGAAGTGAAAGATCACATCGAGCATCAAGAAATGAGTCTGACCATATCTTGTAAAGAATTGGAAGAAATTACCACTCCTCAAATTCTCAAGATAGAAGGACATATCAAGAAGAAAAATGTTCAAGTAGTGAAAGATCACATTGAGCATCAACAAGAAGTTCTCCAACTTTTAAATGATAATGCCACTTTGGTGTAGAATCGAATGAAACAACAGTTAGATCAACATCACAATGAAATAAATTTTGATGTAGGTGATTGGATATTTTTATATCTACATCTCAAGAAAGCTATTTATGAGAACGAAATGTTGGCAATACTACATGCACTTAAGAACTGGCAACCTTAACCAATGGGAAGACACTTCAAGTTAAAAATGGATCATGATAGTCTTAAATACTTCTTAAAAAAATATTATCTTTAGACGAACAAAAAAAAATGGGTCACAAATATGTTGGGTTATGACTTTGACATCATCTACAGAAAAGGGAAGAAAATTTTTGTTGGAGATGCACTCTCAAGAGAGGATGAGGATGTGGAAGCATTGTTTTGTTATATTTCTATTATCCAACCAAATTGGATAAACGAAGCAAGCGATGAATGGAAGAAGGGAAAAGAAGTGTGGCCACTCATTCAAATATTGCAGAATATCCCAATTCAAACAATATTTCCATAAATTGAGGAGGAAGGAAAAATCATATTGGAACCTGGAGCAGTCACTGAAATAAGAACCTGATAGCTACAAAATTGATCAATTTCATAGTATCTCATCAAGTGGAAGAAATTAAACACTGAAGATTCCACATGGGAGGACAAGTATTTTATATAGAAGCATCAAGAACTACTCAGGCGTTGAGGACAACACTTTTTTAAGGGGGGGCATGTTAGGACCCTACACTACTAGTGTAACCCCTTATTGTTATTAGTACAATCCCCTTAATTATATTTTTGTACCCATGTAGTATCCATATTGTTATTATTGTGCCCCATAGAAGCCCACTATTGTTATTATTGTGCCCTTACATTATTATTGTTATGTTGGGTCTGATCATATTATGACCCCTTAGACTCCTATGTATAGAAAGGAGGACTTGTCATTCGTATCATCAAAGCATTGTTCATTTGTGTAATTTAAAGGAGGTTGCCCCCTCGAAGAGGCTTATTTCTAAGGCGTTGATTTATCTTTTCTATCTTTTTGTGAGCTGGTTTCATAACACTGATCCTATTCCACCACCCATTGCACTAGAGTTAACAACAAAATTGCCTAAAGGAGTTGTACATAAGTCTACATTCAACCCTCGAGCTCGAGCAGCATAAAACTATAGCATAGTAGAAGATTTGGCTTAGTCACCTTTTACTATGTCGATGCTTGAGGTGCTTCAAAACTATCCCTCCCAAAAATAAGCTTTATTTTCATCAATTGGTGGAATTGGTCCAACATATTCTAATCTTGTGGTTTTTCACCATGCGTGATATACACCACAATCACCAGCTCAGTTAGATTTCTTGATCCAAGTAAAGGCTTTGAATAAACTTGTTCAATGAACCATTATTGACGAGGGTGCATCTACTTGTATCACGTCAATGAATTGCTGGAAAACACTTTGCTCACCGCCTTTGTCACGGTTACCTACAACAAAATATTTTGACGATCACACTTATACACCTTGTGGAATTTTGAGTAACTTGTAGATAGAACTAGAGTAAAAAAATTGTAACTGTGGAAGTTGAGGTCTTTGACGAACTCCTTGACTACAACATTTTGCTAGGAATACCTTGGGTTTATGCTATGGCTGTTGTGGTTTCGACATAATTTCTTATGATCAGTTTCCCTCATAAAGGTAGAATCACATTAATTGATGAACTCGACTTCTTTTCCTCTAGTTCATAGGCTACTGGAAGCATTCCATTAGTTCACGGACCCCCGATATATCTTTAGAACATTGGAGTAGGTCTCTTCAAGGATTCTTCCCTAATGGGTACCTTTTCACTACCGTCACCATCACAAATGGCAGAAGTTGCAAAAGTTGAGACTTGCAACATCATATCTTCCACTTCATCTTATTCATGGAAGATTTCCAATAATTTTGAAGATGATATGCATAATGAAACCATGCCACTATGCCCTATTGAGATTGCATAGAAATCAATCTTTTTGGCTTGTGCTGCAAACGCAAATCCATTATCACCAATTGTATGGGTTGATCGTTCATTAGAATATGGTACTTCCTCTGATCCTTTTTCACGTACATTTTCTACAGATGAAGGAATTATCCAATCAATAGTGATAGAAGAAGAACCATGGGAAGCTTATCATCATCGATTCCATCTTCTCGATCACATAGAAGATGTTTCAATTGAACCAAATCACCTTTCAATTTTTGATTTCCTTTCGAATGCTATATTTATAGATAGTCAATTCCGAGCAGAACTTTTTAAATATTGAAGAAACCATTTCTATCAACATTTCGACCAAACCTAGAACTGTTGAAAACATCCATGTTGGTAGATCTTGTTCTCCATCGGAACTTGAAATTTACCGCGTTCTTTTCCATGAATTCCATGATATATTTGCTAGTCATATGAGGAAATGCCAGGTATTGATTCTAGTATAGTTGAACATGAGATTAAAATGTATCCTAATGTCAAATCAGTATGACAATTCCTCCATCATGTTTATCCAAAGAAGGTTGTTGTCACTAAAGAATAAATTGAAAAACTTTTGCATGTTGGTTTCATTTACCCCATTCCTCCTACCGATTGGGTTTCCAATCTTGTTCCCGTTATGAAGAAACAAGGAACAATAGGAGTGTGTGTTGATTATAGGGATGTTAATAACACTTGTCCAAAAGACAACTATCCCACTCCCTTTGTCAACTAGATAATTGATGACTATGTTAGATGTGAAATATTCTCATTTATGGATGGCTATTCTGGCTATACTTAGATCAATATCCACCCATAAGACCAATATAAAACTACTTTTATTTGTCCCTGGGGCACATTCGCATATAGGAAACTCCCTTTTCGTTTGAAGAACACTAGGACAACTTTTCAGAGGGAAATGAATTATGCTTTCCATGACATCAAACACATTTTTCAACCCTATCTAGATGATTTACCTACTCATTCACGGAAATAGGTTGATCACCCGCAACATTTAAGAGCTATATTTTTAGAGTGCTGATACTACAAAATTTGGCTTTTTATGAAACCAGCTCACAAAAATATAGAAAGATAGATAAACACCTTATAAATAAGCCTCTTCGAAGGGGAAACCTCCTTTACATTAAAAAGAAGAACAATTCTTTGATGATACAAATGAAAAGACCTCATTTCTATATATAGGAATCTAATGGGTCATAATATAATTAGAGCCGACATAACAATAATAATATAAGGTCACAATAATAACAATAGTGGGCTAATAATAATATGGTGACTACATTGGCACAACAATATAATAAGGGGGTTGTACTAATAATAATAAGGGGTTACACTAGTAGTATATGGATCGAACATGCCCCTCTCCTTCAAAAAGTGTTTCCTCAATGCTTGAGTAGCTCTTGATGCTTCTGTATAAAATTCTTGTCCTCAAATGTGGAATCTTCAACGGGTAAGTTCTTCCACTTGATGACATACTCTGAAATTGATGGATTTTGTAGCTATCGGGTTCTTGTTTCTATGATTGCTTCAAGTTCCAATATTATTTTTCCTTCCTCATCAAGTTCTATAAATATTGTTTGAACTAGATCTTCTACAACTTTTGAATGAGTGGCCACACTTCTTCGTCCTGATGCCATTCATCCCTTGCTTTGTTTATCGAATCTGGTTGGATAATAGAAATAACACAAAACAATGCTTCCACATCCTCATCCTTTCTTGAGAGTGCATCTGCAACAACATTTTTCTTCCCTTTTTTGTAGGCAGTTTCAAAGTCATAACCCAACATATTTGTGACCCATTTTTTCCATTCTTCTAATGATAATATTTTTTATAAAAGGTATTTAAGAATATCAAGATCCATTTTTACCTTGAAGTGTCTTCCCATTAGGTAAGGTCGCCATTTCTTAAGTGGATGTAGTATTGCCAATGTTTCCTTCTCATAAATAGCTTTCTTGAGATGTAGCCGTAAAAATACTCAATCACCTACATCAAAACTTTTTTCACTGCGATGTTGATATGCCTGTTGTTTCATATGATTATGCACCAAAGTGGCATTATCCTTTAAAAGTTGGAAAACCTGTTGTTGATGCTCGATGTCATCTTTCACTGCTTGAATCTTTTTCTTCTTGCTATGTCCTTCTATCTTAAAAGTTTGAACACTGGTAATTTCTTCCAATGCATTACAAGATATGGTCGGATTCATTTCTTGATGCTCGATGTGATATTTCATTTCTTGAACATTTTTATTCTTGATATGTCCTTCTATATTGATAGTTTGAGTAGTGGTAATTCTGGCCAATGCATTACAAGATATGGTTGGATTCAATTCTTCTTTCTCGATGTTATCTTTCAATTATTGAACCTTTTTCTTCTTGATATGTCCTTCTATCTTGAGAGTTTGATGAGTGGTAATTCTTGCTAATGCTTTACAAGGTATGGTCGGATTCATTTCCTTTTTCTTTGGGGTTGGTTCCTAGTGTATATCCTCTTCTTTTGATGTTTCTTGATCCTTTTCTTCCTCCTCTTCATAATCTATGTAAAATAATTTCTTCTCAGCACACTTAGGACCTTTAGTGTATTTGTTATCACAATTGTAGCAAAGCCCTTTTCTCTTTTCTTCTTCCAATTATTGTGGTGTAAACCTTGTAGGTTATGGAAGGCTAGGAGAAAAAACACTTCCATAATTATAGTGATGAGTGGTGGGATTCCTTGTTTCCATAATTTCTCTTTAAATTTTTCTTTCCAACCCGAATGCCTTCTCCAATGAATTAGGTTCCCAAATACGAACCTCATGATGAATGTTATCATTTAAAGTCCCTATGAAGACATCTATTCTTTGCTTCTCTGGAATATCATTTACCCTTATATTCACTTTTTGAAATTCCTCAATGTGCTCTGCGATTAAACCCTTTTGTTTGAGATTTATCTATTAGCTAAAGAAGGTGTTTCTCTTTATATCCTCATAATGTGCTATCATTTCCTCTATGAAAATTGACCGCATGAAATGTGGTTTATAAGAACAAAGCCCTTCATACCATAAAAATTGATTCGTTTCTACATATAAAGATGTAATACTTACCTTTTTTAATAGTTTCACCTAATGTAAATCAAAATATTATCCATCTATAGTATCCAACTTACCGGATCCTTGCCATCAAACTTCCTCATATCACTTTTTCTTGACTTTAGGAGCTCGATCTTGAAATGGATGTAACTATGGAATTTCATATCTCCAAGTTCTTAAATTTCATCCCATAGTAGCCCTCTGAGTCCTCTTTCTAACCCTATAAGTCTGATCAAGATTGGATTCTAGAAGGAAGAGTTATGTCAAATCTCCCACGATGACTGGTTTATAAACTAGTTTAGTAGCGCGCACTTGTATGAAGTTCTACATGTCATTGTTTTAACCTTAGGACCTAAAACCAAGACACAAAACACTTAAGTCCGTCATCTTTCTGTAACTTCTGATGAAATTTCAATATGATGCTCAGAGAACATTATGAGGATTTTCCCAAGTTCACATGTTTGGAATGTAATTCGGGAGTTTGCAGACACCCTAAATATAGTGGACTGTATCTCCAAAATTGTAGTGAAACAAGATCTAAAATTTGGGCCTGAGCTTCACCAAGTTTGCAAATCAAATGGGTTTTAATTTCAGAGTTTGAAACATTGTATAAAAACAATTATAGCGAAAATTCAATGATGACCTATTTGAGATGGAATTCTAGATCTTCAAAAACCCAAACTTCCTCAGACCAGATCTTCGAAAATATACTGAGAAAAGATTTGAAATTTGGACCGAAGGTTAGGAGAGATTTCTTCTTGAATGGGGTTTCTTGTTAGCTTCTGAAACATCGTAGAAAAAAATTTATAGTGAAAATTCTATGATGACCTATTTGGAGAAGCGAAACCCTAGAATCCAAAGCTCTGATACCAAATGTTATGAAAATAGCTCAAAGAAAGATAGAAAGATAGAGAAACAACTTAGAAGTAAGCTTGTTCAAGGGGGCAGCCTCTTTTACATTACAAAAATTAATAATTCTTTGATTATACAAATGACATGACCTCCTTTCTATATATAGGAGTCTAAGGGGTCCTAATATAATCAGAGCCGACATAACAATAATAATGTAAGGGCACAATAATAACAATATGGTGACTACAGGGGCACAACAATATAATAACGGGGTTGTACTAATAACAATAAGGAGTTGGACTAGTAGTATAGGGACCTAACAGACTCAATCCATATAAATGTGTGTGTTTTATTGGTTCTGTCCGTTTTCTTTGTTTCATAGTGTCTAAAGAAGGAATTTGACTACACCCTTTGAAGGTTAAGGCAATTCTTGATCTGCCTCCACCTTCCAATTTAATGTAGTTACAGAGAATCCAAGGGAAGGGTAACTTTCTAAGGAGGTTCATTCCTAATTATGCTGAAATGGCTAAAGGATTTACTCGTCTTTTGAAAAAGGGGATACCCTTCCATTGGGACTAGGTTGCACAAGCTTCCTTTGATGCTCTCAAAGATACACTGATTCAAGCATCATTAATATATGTCCCTAATTATAAAAACGGCTATTTCCTATATCTCACCACTGTAGATACAACCATTGCTATGGTTTTGGTCCAAGAATAAGATGGGATTGAATATTCAATATATTATTTGAGTCGCAATCTCAATGATATAGAGGTTAAGTACTCTTATGTCGAAAGTTAACTTTGGCTACTATTCAAGTTGTACATAAATTTTGCCACTATATCTTACTATGAAAGACTACTATCATTTCAGCTTGCAACCCTATGACATACATTTTGTCATGTCAATTATTGGGGGTCAAATACTCGAAATGGATTGTCATTTTGCAGGAGTTTGATTTGGAATTCATCAAATCCAAATCAAAGAAATCTCTAGTCTTCGTCGAGCTTCTTTGTGACCTTCCTTCTACCAACATTGATTCAACAACGGAACCATCAATTCCAGATGAATCTCTATTTCTGATTTCATCATCTGACCCATGGTATGGAGATATACTGATCTATCTCTAGACCCAAACTTTCCAGCCTGATGCCTCTAGCTTGCAATAGAGTCGTATTCATTACAAAGTGAAATATTATCTAATAATTGGTGACACCCTTTACCATCATGGTATTGATACGATTTTATGGAGGTGCCTCACTCACAAGGAAGCCGAGAAAGTTTTGAATGATTACCATTCTGGTGCTTGTGGTTGACATTTATCTAGTTATGTTATCGCATAGAATATTCTCCATGCTGGCTACTTCTGGCTAACTATATTCAATGATTGCATTATTGTAGTTAAAAGTTGTCATGCATGCTAGATTTCTCACCACAAAACATGATTATCACCTACACTACTGCATCCTCTCTTTGCTATTGGACCATTTGAAAAATGGGGCATCAATTCTATGACATGTAACCCTACCTTGATTGGGGGGAATGGGTATATTATTGTCGTCGTGGACTATTTTACGAAATGGGCTAAGGTCATGCCTACATTAAACAACAACAGTGAGATGACAACTTTTTTTTTCTTCAACCATGTGGTTGCACAGTTTGGTGTACCACAAGCTATAGTTACACATCATGGGTTGGATTTTCGGAACCATATGATGATTGAATTGACTGCCAAGTTAGGAATTTCACATGATATTTATACTCCTTATTATCCACAAGCTAATGGACAAGTTGAGGCCATCAACAAAATCCTTAAGAGAATGCTCCAATGAGCGATAGGAATTCATAACCGAAACTAGCATTTAACCCTCTACTCTGCTTTGTGGGCTTACCAAACCTTGATAAGAATGCAACCGGATTCACACTGTTTCAATTGGTGTATGGTCTGGAGGCAATCTTACCTGTAAAATGTGCAATTTTGTCATTAAAAATCACGATTGACCTGTTACCTGACACTTCTAATAAAGAAGCACATTTCTTAGAGCTCATCCATCTAGATGAAACACATCATGAAGTTGCATTGGCTAATGAAACACATAAGAAATGAATTAAGGTACAATACGATCGAAATGTCAAGCCTCGCATTTTCTCAGAAGCAAACCCCGTCTTCCTTTATGATTAGGAAGTTGATAAACTAGGAGTAGGGAAATTTTAACCATTATGGATGGGACCTTATATTTTCAAGTGTGTTTTGGCAAAATTTTCTTATGAGTTAGTTGATTATCATGGAATTCCATTGTCAGAGCCCCATAACGGGTTTTATTTGTAACGTCACTATGCCTAATTTTGCGTAGTAATAAGCATTGTATATATACATTGATTGCGTGTGTGTGTGTGTGTTACAATGTGACCTTTAGAGTTTTTATGTGGTTAAGTAATCCGCTTTGCATTTGTTGCAGATGTTAGAATCTTTGGAACCATTTTTTGGTTATGCTGATGGTTCTAGTCGTAGTATGTAGAACCTATCTTCTACAGCATGGGCCATATTCGCTCTAGATGGAGAGTTAATGATTTTTCAAGGGATTTGTATCGGTTGTTCTATGAACAATATCGTTGAGTATAGCGCGTTGACCGAACTTTTTTCTGATGCTATTTTTCTTGGCATCCGCCGAATCGTCATTAGGCTGGACTCACAACTTGTCGTACTGCAACTAACAAATGTTTATACCATCCGAAATCAAAAAATTTATCATATGATCCTTAGAGTTTGTCTCTTGGAAATACATTTTGATTATATACAATATCAACACATTTACAGGAACTTTA
The DNA here is from genome assembly GCA_000404065.3 of Pinus taeda. Lineage (NCBI taxonomy): Eukaryota > Viridiplantae > Streptophyta > Pinopsida > Pinales > Pinaceae > Pinus > Pinus taeda. Next base: position 53,413 of record APFE030877290.1, on the reverse strand, counting down.
ACATATTAACTGATTCACTAGCAAACTATGTGTTAAATAGACATTTACGACACATGTAAAAGTAAAATCCTCAATTCACATCGATAGTTGAATAGGATTGCACATAATCATATATAAAAATGTTGAAAGTAAAAATAGGTAGATGTTTTAAAGTTTTTACAAAATTTGTGTCCAAGACATGTTGGTCATTTGACCTCAAAACTCAAAATGGATATAGAAAAGCATTCTAAGTAGACCTGGTGATGCTCATGAGAATAGGTCAGCCTGAGTTATCATGCGCGATAGCCTCATCCAACGGCTAGGTATACCAATAGTATGGAGTTATAGCCTCATTGGTAACTCCTCGATCTGGACATATGGAATACCAAGAGTTAACTGCTCTATATGATCCCACAACTCTGCTAGTGTCTCGAACAAATCCAAATCCTGGAGAACTATTCTATCGACATTTCTCCACGCTGGTTCACTAGCCTCTTGTTGATGAACCATATGTTGAATAGTACCAACATCTGCATGCATGAGAACATTTTTATTTTAGTCTCGGAAACATCAAAACACAAAAACATGTAGAAACTTAAAAAGTAAAAAACACTTGTTCAAAATAGTTTACCTATAGCACCTCATTAGGCACCCACTGATAACCTCAAATATGGATCTCCACGAAAGTCCATCCCTTCATATGAATGCTCCTCAATGACAATGTTTTTTTGACTGAGCCAACTACAAAATGTTGAAGGAAATGAGATTGATGATTGACTAGCATTTCAAGCCATCAACTCAACCCATCTTGCATCTGTGTATCTCTAGGACCAGTCAAACTCAGTGATACATACTGAGGTTGAATCAATGGAATTCTCTCTAAAGTGAAGAGAATCAAGATCGAACCATAGCTAAAATTCTTCATCTTACCGCTCTTTACCTTTGTCAGCTACTCTTTTATTGAAGAGAGAACTGCCTCACACTAGTTGAATGTAGTTGGCTCCAGGCACTCAAGTGAAAACTACATATATGATTTGGTCGCCATATGAAGTGTTGCACTACCCACCACTAGATGAAGTGTTGCACTACCCACCAACTTTTCTATAATGAAAAGGATTGTTCGCAAAGGCAAATCACAAATATCCCTGATATTGATCTTCCCATCTTTGCTAGGCTGTGTGCCTGGCTAATAGAACTGTTGAATGTAGTCCCTCACTGATTCACCCCCACGGAAAAACCTGAAAGAGATATGGGAGAACCATGTCTCGACAATCCTATAAGGAAGTAAACATGATCGATCAAGATAGGGAGCACTTTGCCCCCATGTGAAAATCCTGATCCACTGGATCCCATGAATGAACTAAGAAATCCAATAGCTCTAGTTGTTGCCTCATCCCAGACAACCTGAAGTATTTGAGTAACCCATAGTCTCTGAGGGCCTCAATAGTACCCGAATCATTAAGGGCAACCATATCTAGTTCTTCATGTTCTCTTTCACTCCAATTAATAGTCATTCTAATTCGATCAAAGCCTGAAATCAAACCATAAGCTTTGTTAGGATCCATTTCATGCAAAACATTGAAGAGTTTTTGGGTAAAATAGGAGGAAAAAATTTCTCAACTGCACCTAGTGTAGCCCAGGCCTTGAGACAGTGTGTTGTAGAGCAGGTAGCCTTCTGTTTAGGCGCACTGCATTGCGACTTTCGATGTGATAGGTTAGACTGATCCCAGGGCAAAGTATAATTTCCCTGGGGACCACAAAACCCTAAAAAACTTGATTGAAACTGCAAAATAATGAATTTAAATGGAAGAGAAAAGGTAGATCTCCTACCTAGTCCTGACGGCATGTAAAATGATCCATAGAATCTCTCGCAATCAGTTGCTAAATTTTGAGGTAAAAATTGGTTCAGAGCACAAAAATCAATGGTAAATATCAAATGGTGAAAGTGACTTGGGAAATTCTTATTTTATGGTTATTTCATGTTCATTTAATGAATAAAATATAGATTTTTACCCATTTTTACCAATGAAATAGGTTTGTTTAATCTGTTTGGTGTTTCTTTGAACAGATTTATAGCTAATACAATGAATTTGGCATCCACGATCGTGAATTGTACGTTTGACCACAAAGCATACATTTATCTCTTTTTTGAGCTCTATTAAATATAGAAAAAGGAACCCCCATGGAGTCCTCTTTAAGCCCTTTTCAGACTCTCGAAATATGAAAAGGTTACCCAACGCTTTTCTTTTAAAGCTCATTAATAGATTGGAAACAACATCTACTCAGTATAAGTTTAACCCTTTTCCAGATTGAGATAGATTATTTACGAAAAAGGAATACGTTGATCGAACATGGTCAATAGGTTCTCTCTTGTATTATTTTACATTTTTTTAGACTTGAGAGACAAATTTACAAAAACTAACTTCTCAAGTTTTCTTTTTGTCCCTTTTCAAACTCTCTAAACATGAAAAGGATTTATTTCTCATTGCCATTAAACTCGTTAAAACATCAAATAGAGACAAACTTCTCCATCATGACAAGACTGAGTTTCACCTTCGCTAGGCTCATTAAAACATCACATAGTGATGGATTCACCCAAAGGGTGGAACCATACTACAAGCATATGTTATCCTCCTCAAGCTTGTTAAAAAATAAAGAGGTATTGGTCAGTAATGACTTGGGAAAATGGGAAAAGGGATAAATCACTTTATGGTAGCAAGTTTCTCTTGAACATGACACTTTCACTTCATCTTTGTGACCATTTGGGTTGGGTTATCTAATTGATGGTTATTGTACCTATGGCCTATCACACCATCCATCACTTTGATTTTGGGTGAATGCTGCCAATTCATTCAATGTCACCAACATGTTCAAGAGAAGTCACTCAGTAAAACATCATCCTTTACAATACTCATAAACCTTCATTTTCATGACCACCATTCCCGAACCTTGTGTCGTTATTGTCAACATCAGCACATTATCCAAGAAGTTGACTTAGAAACACCCTTCAAGTACCTTGAGGCTTGCATACATCAATGGCAAGTTTCTCACTTCTGATAATAGGTTGACATCGTTGGCCTTCAACCAAAAGACTTTGTATGGTGTTCGACATCAAAACATTTATTCAAACCATGTAGAATGTACGGTAGTACCTTGAGAATCATTATCAATATCGATGATCTCTCTCGCATCTGTTAACATCTTACATCATTGGTTGGTAATCAATCAGCGTCTTCCTATGTTTGACTTTAGATCACATATTTACATGGTTAGACTAGGACTTGAGTGAATGATTGGATGAGCTAGAAGACCCTAGATCTAGTTTCAACCATTCGGGCTGCGATTTTAGGAGAGTACTAAATCATCTGTGTAATGGCTTTACATGGATGGTCATCATATCATGGGTCTATATCTCTAGATGACTACCTAAGTACATGTAATGAAAAGTTTATATGTTGAGTATGGGTATGCCTTCACTCAACAGTTCATGAAAAAATCCAAAATATCATGATGTTATGCATTGTAATCGATGCATGTTACCTTTCGCTTCAGATCCTTTCGGTCACATCGTAAAGGACATCACTCAACATTCAGATCAGTATTATTAGGGCCCATCAAACTCTAATTCAGTTGTTACATGCCCTAGACAAGTTAACTCATTGAATGCTTCCCTCTATGAAAGTTTCTTGGCTTGAAGCCTTGTTAAAATGCCTCCTTGGGACACCAGCGTAGCCTTGGTCAGGGGTAACTGTGTTGTAGAGCAGGCAGGCCCACTGTGGCCTACACTACAGTGCACTTAGGACCTTTTTGACCTATGCTAGGCAAGATTGAGCGAAATTTCCATAGGGTTTTCGGAATATTCCTTCATTCTAGATGATTTTGGAAGGATCCCATCTCTTATCTCCTCTTATGAGCTCGAAATTGGATAGGCTTAGGATCCCTTAGCCTCCTACCTTCTCATCCCTTGCTCCATGGAAACTAACTCCAAATTTGGAAGGCCATTCAATACCCTCATTTATGATGAAACCACCTCCATTTCCTATAAATTGAGCACTCATCATAGTGATAAAGGGGCTAGAATCTGAAGTTTATAAGGAAATTCTGTTAGTTTGAGAACTGAGCTTATGTGCTTTTGATGTGGTGAGGGTTGGACTGAAGATGGAGGAGTTGCACATGATCAAACTCTATTGGGTGATACTTTTCCTTCTACATTAATAAAGTTTTTATTCCTTTTCTCATAATATTGTTCATATATGTGATGATTATGTGTTTCAATGTCTTCGATTCCATTGTTTTATAGTAGATAGGTCATCTATGCTTTGATTATTTCTTATTTCTATTTATCTTAATACGGGTACCTTTTGAGTGGATTTAGTTCAAATGGGAGTGATGGGAGCGATTCAAAAGAGATCAAGGAAGCGAAAGACTACAATAAGTTCCTCCATCTCCTCTATCTTCTATAAGAAAAGGTTAAACTACTTTCTTTCTATTGTTCTAGGTGTAGTCACTCACTTAGGTAAAATGTGTTTACTTGTAGATGAAAATTCCATATAACAACCCCCAAGCCATATTCCAAGCATGCATGTGGGATCTCATAGAACACATAAATCAAACTCATCCAAGGCTTCCAGAGGCCATCCACCTTGATGAGCCCCAAAAATGGATAATTATATGGGCTCATTCAGCCTCCTAATTCGACTTAATCCACCATTCTCATTAGTTTATTACATGTGTTTTATTATATTTATGCTAATAGAGTGAATTGGGTTAGTCATTATGCTAACAAGTCTAATGGGTGCTTTGTGCAGTGTTTTGGTCAATTTTGAGACAAAATCAAAGGTTTTAATGAGCACATGGCAGCCAAATTCGTGGAAGAACAAGGGAGAGGATTTTTAGGAAGGTGTCCTCTTCATTTATGGGCCCTTACCTTGAATTCTCCACCATCATCTCGGAGTTCAAGGGCCACCAAATCGATTATCACAAGGGCAGCCAAACAAGTCAAGTAAGGTTGTTGTTAACTACAAGTTTTGGGCAGCCGAGTCCCTAAAGTTTAAGAGGACTGTCGGGGTCCTCAATTTGTATAAATAAGAGGGCTTAGGACCTCATTTCAGTTAGTCACTTTGTAGGCAGAAGTTAGCTAGTTTGTAGTTCAGTTTTTAGTCATTTTTTAGGCAGTAATTTAGCTCTGCATTTCAACACATTTTCAAGTTTTCCTTGTGGATAGTGTTTGGAATGTAACTATTCTTTTGATCAATAAAGACGAATCCAGCTTTGCACCAGCTCTAATCTCTCTTAGGAGGTTGTAGCTCTTGGGGTTGTGCCCATCTCAAGTGCCCAGTACCTCCTTTGTTTACTTTCATGTGTCTTTGCTGTGTTCTTAGAATAAAATCTGTTATTTAGATTAAAATATTGCTTTGATTACTTAGGTCGTTTTTTATGATTAAAATATATTTTCATATTCAGATTTACTTGATAGGTTAATCACAGGGAAGATATTCAAAAAAAGGCTACCAAGAACCTTGGATCTCACCTCCCCCTCAGTGGAATCATGAGCTGGGACCAAGGTGACCTTGCTACCACCAAAAACACTGTCTTTGCTTCACCATGCAAGTATTAGTGTTGGATTCTTAGTTTTCAAACTTGATATCAGTTTTGATGGCATGCTTAGGTTTATGATTGCTTAGTTGCATAGTTATTTCATCTGATTTCATTGCAAATAAACTTCTGTTCCATTTCTTTGCTGTTATCTAGGTTAGAATAGGCTAACATAGATAGGTCTTTGATTTTCCAAGTCCTTGTTTGTGTCGTTTGAAAAAAAACTTGCAAACCACCTGTTATACTCCTCTATCTATCCATTCTCCATCAATCCCACCTGCTTCATCCTCAATTTCTGATCGTTGCCTTACCTTTGCCACGTTCCCTCACGTTGACCTACTTTCCATATTATTGTGTAGCATTGCCTTATCTCTCCTTGAACAAATCCAACCGTCCTTATCACTCCTCAGCTCCATCCACCAAAACCGGGACCTTATCACACCATTCTCTCACCTCCATACCCACTCCTTCATCTTTCTCCCTCCATCCATCCTCCAAAATCCCATTTGTGAACACTCTGTAGAAAAGTAGAAACATCCTGTAGAAATTCCAGAACATCCTGTAGAAACCCTGCAGACTTCCTGTAGAAGCTCACAAAAGCGGTCTCTTAATCGCCAAACTTTGTGAAACTCTCTGAAAGGGTGCTAATGGATCCCTTAGGACCTCTCTGAACCTTCCCAACCTCCTGTAAGCATTTTCTCTCACCGATCCACCTTTGCATACTCAAAAATAGTGAAAGCACATGCATGATAATTCTGACAACTTATTCAAAAATACAAAAAGATGTTTTCTTCAGATAGTGATAACTTAGACACATGCATTTTACCTTCCTATAAGTCAATGGCATCTCTTTTAGTAGCTTGCATCCTCCTTTTCGCATCAGTAGGGTTAGATGGTAAAATTAGGTTTTGCTAGGGTTTACATTTCCTTTCACCTTTTCAGTTTCTTTCTGCAAGTAGATTAGCTTCCTTTGAGTTATCTTTCATCCATCAGTTAAAAAGATTTTTCTCAGAGCTCATAGATGTTGGCTTAAGCCCCTAGTGGACTTGTGCCAGCTGACCAAGTGATAGTTGTGGCAAGAGCTAGTACTTTTGCATACAGCACCATCGCTTCCAAGTTTGTTACGAACTACCGAGTTGATAAAATTAAAGAAGGGAGTCCAAGGAGTTGCAGCATTATTGCTGCAATACTAGGGCCCACCATTCTTTTTGGTGTCGTTTCCGGGGAAGCATCAGAGTATTGGCGATTGTTTCTTTTCTTCTATTTTCTACTACAACCTTCTTCTAGGTAGTTTATTTCAGCAAGCGTATAGTAGTTGTTTTATTTCCACTCCGCAATTTCATTTCTGTAAAAGTAGATTAGACATTTCCTGCTTTCATTTCATTTCAGCAAGTGTAGATTAGATATTTCCCACTTTCATATATTAGCATTTCAATTCCGCAATTTCAATTTTGCAAGCGTAGATTAGCATTTCAATTCTGCAATTTCCATTCTGCAAGCATAGCTTATCATTTCATTCCTGCAATTTCATTTCAGCAAAATAGATTAGTCCTTTCTTGTTTTCATTTCAATTCCAAATTTTCATTTTAGCAAAATAGTTAGTTGTAGTTCAATCTATTTTAGTTTTGTAGGTATAAGCACAAAAAAGAGCAAAAATCAACAAAAAAGATTTCCTTTCATGCCTTGTAGGAGTAGAGATAATTCAGAAAAATGATTGCACAACACCCCCACTGCTTCACACGGCCAACCTTCTCTCTTCTTCGATGGCTCTGATTAAAGAACCCTTAGGTGGACAACAAGACATATTTGAAGAACCTCAAGGGAAGAAGAAGAAGAAAACATTCCTCTCGAGCAAATGGCTGCAAACAAAAATGTTGGGAGCAGTACCTTATCTAAAAACGAATTTTCAAATCAGATGGAAGATTTCAAGAGTGAGGTGAGGCAGTTTCTTGCCATGCAACTGGATACCTTGCAGATCCAAAGGAAGCAAGAGGAAGCCAAGAGGGCTTTGGCCATATTTTGTCCCAAGTGCACTAGAAAGCATCCTAGGAATGAATGTCCATTGTACTCCATAGAAGTGTGTTTTGTCTGTGAAAGAGACCATCCTACGAATTCGTGCCCTCCCTTGCTCAGGCTTAAAGCTGCATATCAGAGGGCCAAAGGAGTCACTGAACCACTCTATTATATGAATCAAAGGACGCAACATGGACCCATACCTTACTAGCAGGGAATGCAAGAGACATCTGTGACCTATTATGACCCCTATCACACCACTTTCATGCCTTCTTGGGGTCCCCCTACTCATCCTTCCTGGTTCACACCTCCTCCTTGTTCCTTCACAAATCCATACTATGCCCAACCAGCTACTCATTTGTTTCACTCTTATGTTCAGCCACAGCCTCAGTGGAATGTACCTCATTAGGGGTGGAGGCTCCAGTATAGCTCTCCTCCCACTCATTTGCCTCCACCACCTGCCCAACCACAACCACATCCACACCCATCTCAAATATACACCCCCACTCAACTACCCATACCACCATTTCCAAACCCGCACATTGGAGTAGCTCAACCCAATTGCAAAGCTGAGGCACAAAATGTACAAATGACTCCTCTTGAGCTCAATGATCTTCACCATTGCTCAGGAAGAGTATTGCAAAAAAGAGATTATATTGAAAGCATTGAAGGACCACATCTAGCAAAAGAAGATTCAAAAGAAGAGATCAAAGAACCATGGGCTACACTTGATGAAGAGAAGACATCAAAATCAGATATTGAGAGAGTTCCCTCATGGTTACCATCAAATCTTCCATGTATTCAAGAGAAAACTCAGCAAAAAGAGGAAGATGTGAAGGTCATGATAGAAGAAGATATGGAGAGTGATCTAGATTGGCAAAAGGACCAAGGATATCATAGCTATATTGAGATATGGTTTCAGACAGTCACTGAGTTGCAACAATACTCTCTTCCTCAGCTATGCTCGATCCCTTCAAAGTCAAATCATTTGTTCTCTGAAATCTGGATACCTATCAAAGCATGCATTTCGAGCCTCCACATCATTTTGTCTCTAATCTTGATGTGCACATGGCTCCATTGGAAGTATTCTTATACTTGAGAATGATTTTATTTTTCAAGTAGGATAGGGTAGAAAAAAAAAGAAAAAAAAAGGAAAAAAAGAAAAAAAATGAAAAAATGGAAATAAGAGGAAAAATCTAAGGTGAAAACCTCCTCGAAGGCACCTTAGATTGGCTCATTGATTGAAAACCTCCATGAGGCAGTTAATGGGTTCGAAAAAAAAAAGAAAAAAGAAAGAAAAAAAGAGAATAAGATCCCTGAGTGAAAACCTCCCTTGGAGGCGCCCAGGGCAGGCAATTAGGGTGAAAACCTCCATGAGGTGCCCTAGTTGTTTTCAAAAAAAAAAAGAGAAAAAAAAAGAGAAAAGAGAAATCAGGCCTAGTCTCTGTAAAATAATTGCAGGTTGTAGTGAATACTTTGTAGGAAAAGAGGGGCACACAACACGAGGATAGGAGTCCGTACTAGGCTCCAGGACATCCCTTCAGACACTCCCTCCATGGCCACTCATCTATCCTAGGATTTGGTCACATTTAGGTTAGAATTGGACTTTCTATAGGAAGTTTTGGGCTTTCTACAGGAAGTTCCAAGCTTTTCTACAGGAAATTCCAAGCGTTTCTACAGGAAGTTCTGAATTTCTACAGGAAACACCCTGTGGAACCTTCAGATGAACCAAATTCAATTTTCAAAGGGAATCAGATTGTTGGAATCTGTTGGTTAGGCCTGCAAGCACCCCTGTTTCCATCCCTCACCTTTCTCCATGATTTTTTCCACCTCATTGTGCTTCTACAGGAAGTTCCTGTAGAAATTAAAGGAAGCTAGAAATAGACTTCAAAAAGGCAGTTTGGCGAACATGACAGCTTCCTAAAAGGTTCATCAGTCCTCCTACCTTCTTCAAACTCCTCCTCCATCATTTCCATGCCTGCATCACAGCCCAAGCTCATTTTTTCTTACCATGCAAAAAACTGCAGAATGCTTGGAAGCAAAAATACATAGTGCTGAAATTTGGTTTTGCCCTAACTTGAAAACAATGCATCCATTTGAAAAACCATTTTACGGGGAGTTGTACAGGGATGATGGCAACATGTCCGAATAGTTTCAGCCAATTCCAGTGCACGATTTCCATGAAATTAGCCTCCATCACCTTAAGCTATTTTTGCATTTTCTCCATATCTGTGCATCTGTTTCAAAACCTCTTTCATGGGGAGATGCATATGGGTGATAGTAACCTACCCAAGTAGTTTCAGCTGATTCTAATGCATGGTTTCTCAGAAATTGACCTCTGCAATCTTCAACCATTTTCCATTTTTCTCGAAATCCGTGCATCCATTGACCACCATTTCACTCTGGGAGATGCATAATGGTGATAGAAACATGCTCAAAATGTTTCAGATCGATCTGGTCTATCCTTCGGGAGAAATGGCAAAAACAAGCTTCTGTCCTATGGAAATTCAACATCATCAGCTTGAGGGTGCAAACCTGAACATGGAAACAAATTCCTGCAGCATGGATCCAACCAGAGGAAACCTGCACAAGAAAAATAGCCATGAATCGAAAACCAAGCCATCATGCAACCTCGGAAGCAAATGCATGCAGCAGCAGAAAGGATGCAGCAGCACGCCGACTTACAGGTATGTATCTAAACCAGTTTCTCTTTCTGCATCAATATGATTTGGAAAGTGCATAAAAGAATGAAATGGTGGGATTAAGTCGGGAAGCTAGCAAAGTAACCTGACAGTGCTTGGTCCAGTCTCTAGCGCTCCGCTGGAAATCATGCAGCATACATGCACTGTTAACTCATGTAAAATTAAAAAAAATAGACAGTGGTGACCATTTACACCTCACTGCAATTGATGGCATTAATTACAGGTAGAAAACGTACAGTTCATAAACAACACTGACGTCTGCATGTGGGCACATACACTTGGCCACTTCACTTCCTCACCACGAATCATGCCGCAATTAAAAAAATGCTCGGCTGAGTCTCACCACCCGCTGATTAATTTTCACTTGCAACATTCTTAGCTGAAGTACGCGTCCGTTACTCCCACAATATATTAACCTGTCATCCTCCACCAAGCTTTTCAGCTTGTTTCAAAATTCTCCCACATCCCAGGCTCGTTCAGAAGTGCCGTGACATCCTACAGAAGCCGACAAAGCATTCTATAGGAAGAGGCTCTACAAGAAATACAACATAGCCTTCCGGAGCAGAGAAAATGGATTTTTCTTCGACAAATTTGGAGTCTCGAAAGTGGTCGGCTCGAAAAACACTCTTCCATGCATGGTGTGTTCAAAAGGTGTTGAATTGAACTATATTGAATAATGAAGTCAGAGACAATTCTGCCTGTTAGTTGAAAATAGTGGTTTTCCTGTGTGTTGCTCGGAATTACTCAGTTAGTGCTACGTCAAAACTCTCCTCCATGGTCCCTGATAAAAAAATTTCTCCAAAAAAAAAAAGATGAAGCACCATGAGGGCTAACCTGCGTATGAATTATTTGAATTTTCATAATTGTATGTATGCTAAGGGTGGAAATTGAGCTCTGCACTCTGTCTAGGGAAACCAAAGTCCTCCTTCTGTACATGGATAGTCGAGTTTTTTAAAACTAGGAAACTAGTGTAGGGTTAAAACATAAACACCTGAGGGACATTGTCTTCAAGTTCATTTCCGTTTCTGATCAGAGCACAAACCAAAACAGAGAACTCTCACCATGCCAGGAGGGTTTATTAGAAAGGAACCCTCGGATTCTAGAAAATTGTGTGAAACTCCCGAGGTGATGAACCTATTCACCCATGCCAATTGGATGACCTTTTGTGATAGAATTCAAGGTCATGACGATGAGCTAAGAGAGGAGTTCTTAATGTCCCTGCAGCCTGAATCAAAGACACTGGCCACTGTAAATTTCAAAGGGTTGACCCTAAAGCTTACCCCACAACTCATTAGTCGAGTTACTGATATGCCATTAGGGATACTCTGGAGCAAAGAGGAGAGGGAATTGGGCCAAAAAGCAAAAAAATAATTCTTCTTACCAGAGGAACAGTTTGCAGAAGACAAGAATGGGGTCTGGAGAGCCAGCCTACCTCCTTTTTAAAGCGAAGGTCAATCCTTAGATCATGAAATACATTACCTATGAGGGGCGGTTCAGTATTGTCTATGGTTATCACTTCCGGCTTCTAAGTGAACTCAGACATGGGATGAATTTACCCCCAGAATAGAAGTTAAGCATCCCCTATTTCCTCTTACAGTAATTAATTGAGTGTGGCACAAAATTGAAGAAAGGGAGCACATTGAGGCAAAAGAGAAAGCTAGGGGTAAGGAAACATAGGACAGACCACCACAAAAAGAATAAGAAGAGAAATGAGGGAAAGGCCAAGATGTTGAGCCCAAATCTGCGGGTGGAACAAAGGCATAAACACCAAGGGAGAAACGATTGCATAGCGGGGCAGAGAGGACTAAAAAAGTCCAAACAAGTGAGGGCACAACCAAGGAAACCACGCCACAATTAAAATGCAAGACACTCCTATCCAAGCAGATCGAAACAATGAAGACAGGTTCTACAGGAAGCCAAAAGACAGTTTCTACAAGAAGCCAGAAAGCAGTTTCTACAGGAAGACATAAAGCAGTCGACACAGGACTTTCTACAGGAAGTATGGCAACAGAGGAAAAAAAGGAGAAATCGCTCAAGATTTTAGCCAGGGAGGCAGCAGCTGTGCTGGCTACCCTTAGTACATCTCCAAAGCAAAATGGGAAGTGAAAGAGGGAGCCTTCCATGTATTTTAAGGAAAGGAGGAGCATGCGGATAAAAACTAGCAGACCCCAACCACAGTCAAAAGATCCAATTACAATTGTAGACACCCCAGCTACACAAAAGAAAAAGTCTCCCTCAAAGGCATCCATCACCTATGAATGGGGAAGCCCAAAGACATCCACTTAGAGAGAAAGAATGAAAATGTTGGACACAACAGCCTCTCTACAGGATGCTGAGATTGTTCTATAGGAAACTCGGGCTAAGCTAAGAGGGACCAAGAAATTGGAGGAAAAGGCGGCCAAACAATCACAGGAAGAAGGAAAGACAAGGAAACATCTGATGAGAAATAAAGAGAGGAAAACCTGCAGGCTTAGGTTAAGGTGCTAACAAAAATTGCTACAAGAAAAGGAGCACAGGCACTGGGAAGAAGTAGGGAGAAAAGCATGGTTTCATGACCGTGAAGAGGACATCACTTCAGAAGCTTGGCATGACAGGGAGGCCACCAGGGCCATCAAAGATGAAGAGATAGATTAGTTGCTCAGAGGATGAGCAACACTTTCAGTAGGGGTTGATGTTGAGCCCCAAAAATGGATAATTATATGGGCTCATTCAGCCTCCTAATTCGACTTAATCCCCTATTCTCATTAGTTTATTGCATGTTTTTTATTATATTTATGCTAATAGAGTGAATTGGGTTAGTCATTATGCCAACAAGTCTAATGGGTGCTTTGTGCAGTGTTTTGGTCAATTTTGAGACAAAATCAAAGGTTTTAATGAGAACTTGGCAACCAAATTCGTGGAAGAACAAGGGAGAGGACTTTTAGGAAGGTGTCCCCTTCATTTATGGGCCCTTACCTTGAATTATCCACCATTATCTTGGAGTTCAAGGGCCACCAAATCGAATATCACAAGGGCAGCCAAGCAAGTCAAGTAGGACTGCTATTAACTACAAGTTTTGGGCAGCCGAGTCCCTAAAGTTTAGGAGGACTCTTGGGGTCCTCAATTTGTATAAATAAGAGGGCTTAGGGCCTCATTTCAGTTAGTCACTTTGCACCAGCTCTAATCTCTCTTATGAGGCTATAGCTCTTGGGGTTGGGCCTATCTCAAGTGCCCAATACCTCCTTTGTTTACTTTCATGTGTCTTTGCTGCATTCTTAGAATAAAATCCGTTATTTAGATTAAAATATTGCTTTGATTACTTAGGTCATTTTTGATGATTAAAATAGCTCTTGATGTTCAGATTTACTTGATAGGTTAATCACAGGAAAGATCTTCAGAAAAAGGCTACCAAGCACCTTGGATCTCACCTCCCCCTCAGTGGTATCATGAGCTGGGACCAAGGTGACCTTGCTGCCACCAAAAACACTGTCTTTGCTTCACCATGCAGGTATTAGTGTTGGATTCTTAGTTTTCGAACTTGATATCAGTTTTGATGGCATGTTTAGGTTTATGATTGCTTAGTTGCATAGTTATTTCATCTGATTTCATTGCAAATAAACTTATGTTCCATTTCTTTGTCGTTATCTAGGTTAGAATAGGCTAACGTAGATAGGTCTTTGATTTTCCAAGTCCTTGTTTGTGTCGTTTGAAAAACAACTTGTAGAGCACCTGTTATACTCCTCTATTTTCCCATTCTCCATAAAACCCACCTACTTCATCCTCCATTTTAGATTGTTGCCTTACCTTTGCCACGTTCCCTCACGTTGACCTACTTTCCATATTATTGTGTAGCATTGCCTTATCTCTCCTTGAACAAATGCAACCGTCATTATCATTCCTAAGCTCCATCCACCAAAACATGGACCTTCTCACACTATTATCTCACCTCCATACCCACTCCTTCATCATTCTCCCTCCATCCATCCTCCAAAATCCCATTTTTGAACATCCTGTAGAAAATTACAAACATCCTGTAGAAATTCTAGAACATCCTGTAGAAACCCTGCAGACTTCCTGTAGAAGCTCACGAAAGTGGTCTCTTCATCACCAAACTTTGTGAAACTCTCTGAAAGGGTGCTAAGGACCCCTTAGGCCCTCTCTGAACCTTCCCAAACTCCTGCAAGCATTTTCTCTCACCGATCCACCTCTGCACAGTCAAAAACAGTGAAAGCACATGCATGATAGTTCTAACAACTTATTCAAAAATACAAAAAGATGTTTTCTTCAGATAGTGATAACTTAGACACATGCATTTTACCTTCCTAGAAGTCAATGGCATCTCTTTCAGTAGCTTGCATCCTCTTTTTCACATCAGTAGGGCTAGCTGGTAAAATTAGGGTTTGCTAGGGTTTACATTTCCTTTCAGCTTTTCAGTTTCTTTCTGCAAGTAGATTAGCTTCCTTTGAGTTTGCTTTCATCCATCAGTTAAAAAGCTTCTTCTCAGAGCTCATAGAAGTTGGCTTAAGCCCTTAGTGGACTTGTGCCAACTGACCAAGTGATAGTTGTGACAAGAGCTAGTACTTGTGCATACAGCACTGTCGCTTCCAAGTTTGTTACGAACTACCGGGTTGATAAAATTAAAGAAGGGAGTGCTAGGAGTTGCAGCATTATTGCTGCATTACTGTGGCCCACCACATCTCAACCAATATATAGTGATTCCACCTCATGTTTGGACATCACAAAACCATGATCAGTTTGATGTTTATCCCAACCTTGCAGGGCTCTAGAGTGTTTGTTCCAACCCATCTCCTAGTACTAGTAACTCAACCCACAACTACTACCCCTATCTAGAGCATTTTTCCAACAAAGGCTTCTAGGACTAGTAACTCAACCCACAATGTTTACCAGGCTTCCAAAGCATTTCCCAAACCAGGGCTTCTAGGACTAGTAACTAAACCCACCAAGGGCTTCCACACTTGTTTTTCCAAACAAGGCTTCCAGAACTAGAAATTCAAGCCAAGTTGTTACAGGGCTTCTAGAGAATTTGTCCAACCTAGGCTATGAGACTAGTAACTCAACCTAAGTTGTTACAGGGCTTCCATAGCGTTTGTCCAACCAAGGCTTCCTGGAACTAATAGCTCAACCCAAGCTAAGGAAACATGAGAACCAACAAAAAAAGCAATGCAATAAACCCGCAATCTCCATGGATATCCAGGAAGTGGAAAGGCTAGGAAAATCCACTATCGATCCAGTCAATCCTCCATACCAGTGAAAAATCATCAGTAAGAAGCCACATGCATGTGCCATGCATGCCAAAACTAGTGAGGAAAACATACATGCAACTTGATACATATAAGCAATTTTGATGTAGTTGTTGATCTTGATGATCTCTTGCACTTTCCTCCTCTTCCTTTTCATTCTTTCACCAAAAATCCAAGTTTTTCACACCCTCCAAGAGTGCTCCAAGAAAACTCTAAATATCTAAGAGCATGAGAGAGAGAGAGAGAGAGAGAGAGAGAGAGAGAGAGAGAGAGAGAGAGAATAGAAGAGAGCTCGAAAATTGAACTAACCTAGTCCTTCCCATTGACTCTCATAAGCATTTTTATTAATGAGGCCTCTATTTTCTTCATTTTCCATTATTTTCCTTTAATTTCCTCCTGGCATGCAACTTGTGACCTTTCACCTTCATTTTCTCATAATTTCCATTATTTCCATAAATAAAATGGAAGTAAATTCCTTTTGTCTTTCCAAAGCCTTAGCCATTCCCTTTTCCAATTTCCTTAGCCATAATAAATTGAATGAACACCCACTAGGATGTTTTCACTGACCATTCAACTTGGAATACGTGTCCCATCATCGTGGCCTTATATATATTTTTACATGGAATTTTCACCTAGGTTGTTACAGATATTATGGGTATTTAGAAGATATACTTGAGCGTGACTTTAAATCATTGAAAATAGTTTTGTTGGACATGCAATGGTAGGAGCTACGAATGAATGAACGTGATCCTGGTAAGAATATTTTGAGCATGCTAATGGATTTAGCATGATTAAGACAAGGAATATTGAGCTAGGATTAGATCCCTATATTCTTTCAAGCCAATGTGAACAAGTATTTTACTTAGAGGTTCCAGGTAGACAGGGTTGGTCATATATTATTATATATGAGCCAAGAGGAGGGTCAGTAAATATAATGTAACAAAATAAGATTATATTCAAGAAGAAGATGATGTCGAGGACCAATTATTTCATCTGTCAGAGAAAATACATCAAGGAAGTTCAGGAATATGTTAATCAAGACAATGTTATGGATGAAGATGTTATTTAAAATGTAATACCAGATGAAGAAGCTGAACAACATTAAGGAGAAAATGTTCATCATGATGATATATACAAGGATATGATGGAAATGATGACATTGATGATGATTTTGATATGACAAATCCTTTCAAGATCAATTCTTAATTGGATGATGCAGATGTTGAATTGGATGAAGAATAATATTAATGATATCAAAATGTTGAAATGTACATAGAGGTATGTGTTTATGCATTTTTAGTGTTAGGAATGTGTTATATTATTTCCACAACTATAATTAGGCATTGTACATTGTGTCGAGTGTAGCGAGGGTGCGAAAGGGCCCCCACCCCCCTATCACAGGGTTTGCAAAGAAGGCGCAGACCCCTGTACAGGGTTCATGGCAGCGCCCTAGGGTTTTTTTTTTTTTTTTTTTTTTAATGCAGACCCAATATAGTTCAGCAGACACAAGGATGTCAGGTAGACCCAAAGATGGTGGGTGGACCTACCTATGGTTTTGTGCATGGTTTTGGCATTATGGTTTTTCTGCCCATAGTATTTTGTATATCTGGTCAAGGGACTACGATTGTGTTCTAATTAAGGTTAAGCGGATTGGGGTTTATGAATACTTTGACATATTATAATATTATATATATATATATATATATATATATTGTAACATTGAAATAATATATGAAAATAAATCTGGTAGTCCCAGTTTTGGGATCTAGGGGAAAATCTCTGTGTATATTTGTTTTATTTTCTTGCCATTGTATATTTTCTATTTTGAGAATTCGTTTGAAAGTAATGTTTGTATAAGGTTAAAACATACGTTTGGTATCAAATTTATTTTAGCTTCAAAGGGACGCCTTTGATGTTGAGTGGTTTTTTCTTGGGCATATGGTAGACCCTATTATAGTGGGATATTTGTGGGATCAATTCTTGCTGTGAAATAAGATAGAAAACAGTGGAAATATAAAGATCATGAAATTTGATGGACAAATTTTTGAGTTGTGGAAGCTCAAGAGGGAGGATCTGTTGGTGGATAAAGGTAAGTGGATTGTGGTATATCCAAGTACTAAACCAACCACAATGTCAGCAGAAGACTGCGTGAAGTTAAATCAGAAGGAAAAGAGAACAATATATTTATGAATCTCAAATTTAATATTTTTGAATGTATAAGGGGAAGCTACGGTGAAGGCTTTGTGGGACAGGTTAGGGACTTTGTACCAATATAAGTCTTTGGTGAGCAAACTATTCCTTCGAGAGAAGTTGTATAACCTGAGAAATAAGTATGGAGAATCAATAATAGAGCATCTAAATCCCTTTAATAGTGTGGTAAGACAATTGTTATCTGTTGATATAAAAAACTCATATGAATATAAGTGCATCAATTTTTTGTGTTCTCTACCATATTTGTGGGATACTTTGGTTGTTGTGATAGGTAGAAATACAACTATCTTGAAGCTTGATGAAATAGTGTCATCCTTTTTGTTGGAAGAGACAAGACAGAAAAATATGGAGAGACATAATGGATATGCCTTGTCTCCAATACGATGTTCCTAGAAAAAAAACAAAAATAATTCCTCAATTGGGATATCTAAATATAGAGGGGGGTCTAAATATCTAGGAAAACCTCTAATGGTGTCATAGAAATGCAGAAAGGAAGGGAACTACAAAAAGGACTGTAGATCTAAAGATCCTAATAAATGAAAGGGATATGATGATGCTCCTTCTGTAGAAGTGAAAATCACCACAGATGAAGGTGGGGATGTGCATTTTTCTTCTTCTTCAAGCACACATGTAGATCATGAGGCATTGTTGATTGACTCAGGTGCATCCTTTCACTTCACTCCCCATAGGGAGTGGTTTTACAAGTATGAGAAATATGATGGTGGTGATGTCTTCTTAGGGGATGAAAGGTAGGAAAAAATAATCGGACATCGAAAATTCAAGTTGAAGTTGCAAGGTAGAAGGATTAGAACACTTCTCGATGTTCTACTTATTCCTGCATTGGCCATAAATATAATTTTTGTAAGCAATATGGATGATGCAGGTGTAAAAATAATGTTCAACAAAGATACCTGCAGGATGGTTTGGGGAGCATTAGTATTGATATGGGGAGTCCATTTTGGAACACTGTACAATCTTCTGGGTAGTAGTGTTATTAATAGGTGCAACAATTCTGTGGTTCTTGAAGGTGGAGTAGAAAATCTAGTGGTCTATGGAGAAAAGGCCATGCTATGGCATGAAAGGCTTGAACATATTGGAGAGAAGGGCCTTCAAATACTGCATGGTAATGGTATGGTAGAAGGTATGTCTAATTGCTCTTTTGGTTATGATTTCTGTGAAAATTTTGTATATGGGACACAAAATCAGGTGAGTTTCCCCTATGGTGATAAAAGGGTGAAAATGATATTAGAGAGTGTGCATCGTGATGTGTTGGACCTGTGTCAATTCCATCACTAGGTAAGTCTATGTATTATGTCTCATTTATAAAGAATTATTGAGAAATACATGGATTATTTCCTTAGGAATAAATATCAAGTCTTTGATATGTTTAAATAATTTAAGGTTTTGATGCAAACTCAGATAGAGAAGAAGATTAAGATGTTGAGGAAATATAATGGTGGAGAGTTCTGGAAGAAGGAATTTGAAGAGTTCTGTAAGAAGTGAGGTATAGCATGGAAAAAGACTACTCAATACACACCTTAGAAAAATGGAGTTGCAGAAAGAATGAATAGGACATTGATGGAAAATGAACAAGGCATGCTCAATGGTGTCGGGTTAGGACAACAATTTTTTACAGAGGTAGTGAAGACTGCATGTTACTTGTTTAATAGATCACCTTCATCAGCGTTGGAGGATAAGACTCCATATGAGGTATGGACTAGTAAGAAACCATCTCTTTAAAATCTATCTATATTTCATTATGAGGCATATGTACATGTTCCAAACGAGAAAATAACCAAGTTAGATAGTAAATATGTAAGGTGCATCTTTATTGGGTATAAGGATGGTTTAAAAGGTTAGAAGATTTTGAACCTAAAAACAAGGAAGGTTGTGTGAAACCAATATGTGGTTTTTAGAGAGGTGAGATATGTTATTAAACGTGAATTCCTACCAAAGAAAATTGAGAAGATAAAGTTTGAGATAAAGGAGGAAGAATCATACTCTACAATAGAACATGAATCAGAAGAGGAAGAGCCATAAACTCCAGTTTTGAGAAGATCAGTTTGAGAGAGAAGGAAACCAAAAACATATAGTGAATATTCTTTCTATTCAAAATGTTCTTTATCTATTACTGATGATGATCCCAAAACTATCAGGGAGGCAACAAATTGAGAGGATGGAAAACTCTAGAAAGAGGCCATGGTTGATGAAATGGCATCTTTGGACAAAAATGAGGATTGGGAACTGGTGGAGCTTCTAATTGGAAGGAAACCCATTGGAATAAAATGGGTTTTTAAGAAGAAGATGAATGTAGAGGAAACGTGGATAAATAAAAAGCTCAGCTGGTAGCAAAAGGTTATTCCCTAATGTTGAGAATTGATTTTGGTGATATTTTTGTCTCCTGTTTCCAAGTTGCCTTCTATTAGATTACTTTTATATGTTGCTGCTAGTTTTGATTTTTAGGTAGAACAGATGGATGTGAAGACAACATTTCTTCACGGGGATCTAGAAGAAGAGATCTACATGAAGCAACCTGAAGGCTTTGCGGTGAAGGGTAACAAATAACTACTATATAGGTTGAAACCGTCTTTGTATGGGTTAAAATAGCCACCAACGATGTGGTATCAAAAATTTGATATATATATATATATATATATATATATATATATTATATTATAATATATATTATATATATATATCTGGTGACATGGCTTCACTAAAAGAAAAGTGGATCACTATGTGTATTTTAAATTAATTGGTGATCATGTTATTTATTTGGTCTTGTATGTGGATGATATGTGACTGATTGGAAATGAAAAGAAATTATCCAAGATTTAAAGACCCAAATGTCCTCGAAATTTGACATGAAGGATCTTGGTGTTACAAACTATATTTTTGGCATAGAAATTAAATGAGATAGGGAAAAGAGAAAGCTCTGGTTAAGCCAGAGGAAGTATGTCAAGAAAATATTGCAGAGGTTCAATATGTAGGATAGTGAATTGGTGAAGGTTCATATTTCTATAGGTGTAAATTTTTCTATTAAAAAATTTCTTAAGACACAAGAAGAGGAAGAGGACATGTCCCATGTTCCATATGTGAGTGCAGTTGATAACATAATATATGAAATGGTTTTGCACTACTCCGTACATTGTACATATAGTGGGAGTATTTAGCAGGTTTATTTCGAATCTAGGAAAGGAACATTACACAATAGTGAAGTGATTTTTTAGGTATTTGTGTGGCACGAGAGATTATGGTTTGTGATACCAAGGAAGAAAATGATTACATAGAGTTTTGGACATTTGTGTCTTTGTTGATGAATATTGGGCTGGATATCTTGATCAAATAAGATCTACGAGTGGGTATGTGTTTAACCTATTTGGAGGAGAATTCAGTTGGATGAGTAAGACGCAGTCTGTAATGGGACTTTCAACTATAGAGAATGAATACATGGTAACCACTAATGTAGGAAAGGAAATAGTTTGGTTGTAGAGGTTCTATTCAAGTATGGGGTTGGTGCAGTGAGACAAACTGAAATTTTCCTAGCTAAGAACCATGCTTATCATTTGAAGACAAAGCACATTGACGTTCAGTATCACTTTCTGAGGGATATGGTTTAGGACAAAAGGGCATTGCTACTAAAGGTGCACAATTTGAAGAATGTTGTAGATGCATTTATGAAGTTTGTGAGCACTGAGAAGTTTCCTTGGTGTAGATAAACAATGGGCATTGTAATCTTTGACCAATGACAAAGCTCTCATGCGACACGCTGTGTGGAAAGAAAACAACAAGTGAGATAATGTTGGGTATGTGTTATATTATTTCCACAACTAGAATTAGGTGTTTTACATTGTGTTGGGCACAAAACAGGGGTCAGAATAGTGCCAGAAGCCCCCCTTATAGTGGGGTTTGTAGGGGGGTGGTAGCCCCCTTGCACAGGGTTGGGGGCAGCACCCCAGGAATATTATTTTTATTTTTATGGGGCCAAATAATAGTTGGGCAGACCCAAGGATGGTAGGGAGGCTCAAAGATGGCGAGAGGACCTACCCATGGCTTTTTTCATGGATTTTCTAGATGGTTTTGGGCATGTTAGTTTTCTTCCCATAGTATTTTGTAGTTCTAGTAAAAGGAAATACAATTATGTTATAATCCATGGTTAATGGATTGGAGTTTATGAATGCTTCGAAATGTATATATATGTTTGTAAAATTGAAAGGAATATAATGAAAAATCAATGTGGTAGTCCTAGTTTTGGGATCTAAGGGAAAATATTTGTGTATATTTATTTTATGTTCTCTCCATTTTATATTTTATGTTTTAAGAATTTGTATGCAGGTAATTTTTGTGCAGGGTTAAAACCTACATTTAGTTGATTTGTGTTAGGTCCCTATAATACTAGTGTACCCTGTTATTCTTATTGCTAACATAGCCCCATTATAGTTATTGTTTCTCCTATGTTGGCCCCACATTGTTATTTTTGTGCCCCATAGAAGCCCACTATTGTCATTGTTGTTCCATTACATTATTATTGTTATGTAGGCCCTGATTATATTGTGACCCCTTAGACTCCTATATATACAAAGGAGACCTTGTGATTTGTATCATCCAAAAAATTTTCATTTCTGTAATGTAAAGGAGGTTTCCCCCTCAAAGAGGATATTTTTTAAGTTGTTGATCTACATTTTTGTTAGTTGGTTGCTTAACATTCAGTATCAAAGAATTTGAATTTCAGGGTTTCGCTGCTTCAAATAGGTCATCGTGGAATTTTCACTATAACTTTTCTTATATGAGGCTTCAAAAGAAGAAATTTCGACCATGTGGATCCAAAATATTGGTGTAATTTACATCTGAATTTTGGACCTTGGTTCGCTATATTTTATGAGATATGGTCTAAAGAAGTTAGGGTTTTTGCAAGCTCTAGAACTCAATCTCAAATAGGACACCTAAGTAAAATTGTCGTAATTTTGATTTAAGGCATCAAATTTGCATTTTGTAAGATGTGAATGAAAGTGCACCTACTTTAGCTTTTCATGTTGAAACCATGGCACATGGCATCGAATACAAATTTTCTCTACTAAACCAGCCCATAATCAGGTCATCGTGGGATATTTGGCATAAGTTTATATTAAATAATCTAATATGGGTAAGAATTGTAGAATTAGAAAGAATACTAATAGGGCTACCACAAGGTAGAATTTGAGACCTTAGAAATCCGAAATTACATAGATATAACAATTTAAATATCAAGCTCCTAAAAAGGAAGAAAAAGGTGTGTATTATTTTTAAATTGGCATAACTTTTGTTTGAAAAATTAGTTTGAAGTGATTCAAAAGGCATGTTGAAGCATATATATCAGTACTGGGTTCTAAAATTCCTCCAGAAAAAAAAAAGTTCTACACTCGTCAAGCCCTCAAAAATCTCTACTACGATGCATCAAGAGGAAGAACTGCAACATTGTATATCAAAATTACGGGACCAAGTGTAACGAATTTCACTCTCACAAAGAACAACCAAAGATGAGATGGATGGATTAAAAGGGGACATGGATGGATTAATGATGACATGGATGGTATAAAAATAAAAATAAAAAGTGACATGAATGGTTTAAAAGCAGACATGGAAGTAACGATGAATGTCAATATGGAAGGATTGACAAAGTTGTTGCAAGAAAGGCTTCTAGGTGGTGACAAGGTAATCCATGAAAATCATGATGAAGACAAAAATAATATGATTTATGATTTTAGAGACTCCATTGTGGGGTTTAAGAACTAAAACATGCCAAAGATAGATATGAGGAAGTTTGATGACAAGGATCCGCTAATATGGATACTATAGATGGAGTAATAATTTGACCTAAAGGATGTGAAACCCTAACAAAAGGTATGTATTGCATTTCTATATTTAGAATCCAATTAGTTTGTATGATATAGATGGATTTTTTTCTGGTAAAAAACTTGTCACCTAGTCAATTTTTACAGAGGAAATGATAGCACATTATGAAGATACAAAGAGCAACACCTTATTTATCTAATTGATAAATCTCAAACAAAAGGGTTTAATGGCATAACACATTGAAGACTTTCAAAATTTGAATATTAGGGTAACTGATATTCCAGAAGAGCAGAGGATTGATGTATTCATAGGGACTTTAAAAGATAACATCCAACATGAGGTTCACCTTTGGGAACCCGATTCATTGTTGAAGGCATTCACTTTTACTTAATTTTTGAAGCTCTCACAACTGACACACTTTTATGCATGTATTGTGGATGTTGTAAGATATTATTTTAATGTTTACACTATATGTTTGTTCATATATAACAAGGGCAATGATTTGTTTTGTTATATTTAGTACAGATATTGTTGAATGGTGCATCTTACTTAATTTCCTGATCATTGTTACTTTGTGAACTATTTGGTAGACTAAATAGCAATTCTTTCCATGCTCCCATGTGTCTGTACTACTATGGTACTAATACCTTTCTCTTAAAGGCTCATTTTTTCTAATTTTTTCATGGAAGAACCTTTTATACAATGCAATCGTATGTTTCATAGGGATAAGTTACTTGCTGATCTAAAAGTGTATGCATGCTATCTTATGTAACAATTGTAGCCAAGGAAAATCTTTCTATAAATGGTGTCTTTTCCTTTATTTTGTATGGAGCTCCTATCCCAAATGGTGTGAGGTATAATTGTGACTTCATACCAGGGAGACCCTCTACTGTTTGTGACATCCAGCACCATCAACAAGTGAAAATGGACCAAGCAACCTCCTATCCATACCTATTACAAGATATTATCAGAGGTTAGCTATAGGGGAGTGTATGAGAAGATAACTAAGCACTTCATTATGGTTATATATCATATGATATTTGAGATTGAGGTACCTTCCATGAATGATAAGGCCAGAGAAGTTGTTTTTTGAAGTTGCAGATTGGTTTTAATATTCTCAAGATACATTTTTCAGAGTCTTCAAATCTTACAAGCCTCGAAATCTTATGTCGAAGTATGTGATGGATAAAGAAATAATGCAAGATTTTGGTTACCAGCTATGCATAGGATTGTCACAGCAATTGTATAATTCAAAGGAGTCACCATGGTGTATCTTTCATTTGTATGTAGGGCCATATTAACCAAATAATCTAAAGGAAACAAAGGAAAATATTGAAGAAATTATCTGCCTCAAATTTTGAGAGATGATCTTCCACCCATATGACCCTAGAGGTGTTTGCAAGCAACATTGTCTAAAGATGAGATAAAACTATCCATATGCTTTTGTGTCCTAGGAGGATGACAAGAATATCAAGAATCACTATAATGCTTCAAGAGTAGTTGGACCAGGTGATGAATCTGACCCTTCCCACACAACAAACGTGTCAGTTACTTATCAATAAGGGACCCAATAGGAAATGTTTTCTTAGTTTGATATCGAGCCAAAGAGAATGCAAAGGCATGATAATAAATAAGAGAGGAGTAATAAATTCAAGGATTATCTACACATGAAATTCACAATTGAGGAAGAGAGGAAAATAAAGTAATTTGAAGAATCTAGGAAAAGGGAACGAGAGGAAGAGTGTAGAAAAAATAAGAAAAGAAAATAAGAGGTGAGAGGAAATGCAGAAGAATAAAGAACAACTAAAGAAAAGAAAAGAGGAGCAACAGAAGATGACTGCATACTGAAGATGAAAAAAGGAGAAAACAAGAAGAGGCATTTGCAAGAAAGTTAGAGGAATATTTGTAGGCCTAGAATACAGATGACAAACAAAAGGAGGATAACCAAGCAACCAACATTGAGCCAATAATATCACCTTTGAACATTCAACCTTCGAATGATTTCAATGGTACACACCTTCCTTTCAGTGAGATGGGAATTCCACCTCCACCTGATGATAGAATCATGGACATCTCGAATTTCACCTTTAATGAGCTAAATAAAAATAAGAATCAGGAGAGAAGGAAGTCCTTCCTAAATGATCCTAATTGGCCAGTTTGCATCCACACAAAGAAGATTATTATGTCAAACACTAAGGCCACTCCTCAAGTAGTGACTTCAACAAATGAATCATTTGCAGTAGCAACAAATGAGAACAAATATTTCATGATGCAAAAGAAGGAATAATTGGAGAAGGAGTTGGCTAGTGCAAAGAAAAAAATTAATCACTTCCTTATTAAAAAGTTAAAGTTGTCTTTGACCACTGTTAGTACAGAAGAGTTATAGTTAACTATACATGAAGAGATCAAGCCATTGGAAGATACAATGAAGAAAGTGTATGAAGAGTTAATAACTTTTTATAGGGGTATGGTACCTCTATACAAATTTTAGAAAGGATTGCAAGAAAACTTGAGGATATTAAAGTTACCTTATACAACTTTAGATAGTATCCAAGAATGGGTTTCCAAGCATTCAAATGCACCCACATCATTGGTTACAAAACAAATTTATCAAGCATACATGGATAAATTAGAGATAAGAATGCATATGTAGACCTATGTCCATCTTAATAATCATATAACGAACACTATATTAGCTTATACACGGTTGCATAATGGATTGGAAGCCTTGGTGAAAATACACAAAATACCTTCTATAGGTGCACTTATGGAGGTAATACAAAGGAGTACTATCAAGTAGGAGCTAGAATAATTATTGGACTGTGTCAATTAGTCTACTACCTAAGATGACTTAGAAGTGACTAAAGACTCTCTTCTGCAATATGTAGCTAAGCTAGTCAAGCTACACATGAAGCTAGTCATGTTTCAGAAGAATGTAAAATTAGGCTCCAAAAAGATATATCCAATAAATTTGGAGCGAAGGATCAAGTAAAATCCATATCTACCACAAATGGTTAGAGATGTAGTAGCATAATATAGATCTCGACACCAATATATCAGAATGGAGCTACATGTCACAATCACCAAAATATAGTTTCCCTAATATTAATGTAAATATTTCTATTTTTCTCTATGCATTTTGCCACAATTTTGTTAAAAGTAATTTTGTATTTTAAAAATAATAAAATGTAACATGAGTGTGGAAGTCAAAAGTTCACAAGTGGAATGTGAAGAGACACTAGGAAGTCTAGAGGTCATAGGGAATCTCAAGAGTCATATGGGAGCTCATGAGTCATGAAGAAGTTCAAGAGTCAAATGGGGGGTGAAGGGTCACCTCATTTGTTATAAATAAATCCTCATGCCTCAAGCAAAAGAATTTTAGCATTGTCTTGTTGGAATAAGGAACTATTGAGAGGGGGGATAAATCAATATTGGGTGTAAATTTTAACTTTAATGTCTTTTAACTTAGAAATTACCAATATGAATAATTATAATAAAATGCATAAGGAGTAGAGTAAATTACTCTCATGAACATATATCATCAACATAAGAAACATGCACACATGGACACAAAGCTTTAACATGGAAACCCAAATGGGAAAACAACCATGCTCTTTGTTATTGCTATTTTTGAGCACCCACTAGGGCCCCAACCCCCTTAAAATTATAAAGCCACAACTTTCCAAGAGGCACCAACCGCTTATAGATGCATGCCCCAACTTGCTTTAGCTAATTTTCTTACTTTTCATATAATTTTCAAACTAAGATATAGAGGCTTACAAAAATTACATAGAAATATAAAGAACTTAATCTGTTGTTACAAACAACTCCCTCTTTTCTATGTATCCCTTATTTGCATTGCACACTTCATTACTCCATTGGTTCGACACTTGGCCCTCAATTAACATAAGGAAAATATCAGAAATCAACCACATTTCAACTTATGAAAACACTTCGTTTCTTGCTAAAATTCACACTCTCACACAACATACAATGCTCCCAACTCGACTTAATGTTTCCTAAGATTTTTGTGAAGAAAAAACATAGATATCAATGCAACCTATATGTTCATTGACTAACACATTCAATCTATAGTATAGCATACTATTCTTCAAGTATAAGCAAGTGTATGGCCTCAATTTTACTTCAACTAGAAGATACAAGCATGATCTTAATTGTGGCATAGTATGGCTCTGTTATTAATTGTTTAATTATGTAGCAATTACATCACTTTCCTTGGCAATTACAACAACATCTAAATAAGAGAATGGTCTCCTAAAGTTTTACCACACTAAGAATTAATTCTCAGTACACTTCCATATACAAGGAGTTCCTCTATTGAGTTCTCTTTGTAAAGAAAACAGGACTCTCTAATCCTCTATTGTAGGTCATGGTCCTTACTACCTTCTTATTCAATATTTTGTCAATTCTTTTATGTCATTATTAGTGACCATGGATAATTTCCTTTAATGCAGGAAATGTTCCATTAATTACTCTAGTGCCCTACTTGATGAAGTCATCAAATGTTGTCTAGTTTTTCAATGCCAAGTCTTCCAATAAAGGGTGCATCCAAATATGGCTTTAGTTTCAGGTATAACATACAGTGTCGAAGAGTTGTTTACTCATCCACACTTTGTTATCCAAAAATGTGGTGTAATGCCACATATGGAACACCTACCAAATATGGAGAGTATTTACCAAATCTCCCAACCCGTACAAGCATCATATGTATGCATCCATTATGTTACAACCCGCACCACTTTGCATAGACCTTGAAGACCTTTAAACAATTTCTCTTTGCCTTTTTTATTAGAAAAAAACCCAAAGGCCCAAGTCACATAACACACAAAAATGATGTAATACCATGACTTGGGTGTGCCTTCTGTCATTTCATGTAACTATTAACTATGGAAAAAGTATCAATCTCGCAAACCCATTATCCCCAAAAAAACTCTAAGTGCACCTTTATTTTCCTCCGAGGTAAGCCTTTCGAGCTTATGTGTTCTCTAGGTTAACCTTGCCAGATGTATTAGCCGATCAAAAACCTGTCATGATGAATTGTATCTACCATCACATCCCAACACTTAGTTAGCCCCAAACAAAATTTCTTGCACCTTTTTAAAACTTCATGATAAAACCTCCAAGATGATGTGTCCCAGTGGGACCTGTGCCACACGCTTGGACCAATAACAAACCTTTTGGGATGGGTTGTACTCCACACCTTCTTCCACCATGTATTGACACATATTTATCTTAGAGACTCTATTTTTGTGCCTTTCTAAAACTTCTAGGGTAGCCCTACTGAGATGACATCATTATTATGTCAACAACCCCACATGGCATCTCCTCAGTAGTGTGATGTGTCACTTGGATTTGGCCTCTTTGACTACCTAAAAATATAGAATATTGATGCTAAATTTCCTCTATACTGACATCATGCTGACATCATCTTGGGCTAATAAAATGTTTCCATGCACCTATCTTAAAGGATAGATAAAAGATTTCACAAACCTTGGTTTTTCAGAAAATTCCTTTGCTAGTTTTTATAAGGGTCTCAACCTTTTTTTACTATTGTGATAGCCATGACTGCCCAACTTCCTTTCTATTGGACCAAATTTGTCACACTACCACATCCACCTGGGTTTCCATCATCATGGAGCCTCAAATTTGCATGCACTTTGAACCATCTGAGGTAAACTTGCCGGGATGAGCTATGAAGTGGGACCACTCACTAGCTAATTAAAATTATTTCACCTTCTAGAAACCTCTTGGCATTACATCATCTTGGGTGATCAGCTCTTGTATTCTCCTTGAACCTTTTGGGGTAGACTCCACCAAGATTGTGTTTAAATAGATCTCCATCTCCGGCCCATAAAATATTCTAATTCCACTACGTTGTCTAGCCACATTTACTTGGTCCTTCATTCAACTACTCTACCAAACACTCGACCACGTTTTTCAACATTGTTAAATTAACTATCTTTGAAGTGGTCCTCCAACACCATTATCTTTACAACTTTGACTTTGGGGCACGTATCTTTGACTAGCCATAATCTATAATCTAGCGGCAATTTGTGAAATTCTACATACCATTGGAAATATCTTTTCTTGCACCCTCCAACTATGCAACTTTTAGGAGCATTTGAGATGATCTCATAAGGAAAAGGTGGCTTCAAAGCCCAAGACTCCCATACATCTACCATCCTTTACTACTTGACATCAATGCCAAAATTCTTCTAAAAAATCAATTCCTTTTGCATTGATCGAAACAAATCAAGCTCCCTCTGAAATCAAGCATGGTTTTCTCGATCTCTACATTTTCCTTAGAATTAGTAATCATTCCACTTAGCGAATTATTCTCCCACATTGAAACTAATGGAAAAGGATGTACCAAATTCAGAAAATCCCCTTGAACCATTTCACATAATCCATAGCTACAGGAACTCATTCAATACGAATCATTTAGTTGAAGGAGAAATAACTCCTATTTGGTGAATATATACTCAAAACTATTCTCATGCAAGTGTCTTTATGAATATATTTGCAAGTTACTCATTAGTGCCTACATACTCTAGTCAAATAACATTAACAACAACCTACTCCCTTAATAAATTCAAATTATTTGGAATATGCTTAGTCTTTGAATGCATGACAAGGTTTTTAGAGATGTTTATAGCACTAGTATTGTCACACATCATTAGAACTGGATCAGTTAACCATACCATGATGTACTTTAAGGTTTGATTCATCCATAGAATTTGTGTGCAACAAGTGGTTGCAGAAATGCAATCTACTTCAACTATTGATAATGAGATTAAGTCTTGTTTTCTGTTGACCCAAGACACTAGACAATCTCCCAAAAAGAATGATACTCCAGAGGTGTTTTTCATGTCATCGAGGTTGTCTTCCTAATCAGCATCAATATAAGATTTTAGCTTAAAATATTTTCTTCTAGCATACGATAACCCATATTCTATTGTGCCTTGCAAATATTTGAAAATCCTTTTACAACAATGACATGGATTTCACTGAGGGCAAGCTTGAATTGTAGCCACCAGAGCCAATTATTGAATAATATCTGGTCTTGAGGTAGTGAAGTATAGTAAGGCACCAATCATTAATTTGTAGATTATTTGATTTACTAGAGGTGTTTCATCCTCTTTAAATAGATTATATCAAGTAACTATGGGGTACTAATTAACTTTATTTCCTCCATTCCAAATTTGTTTATTGTTTCTCTTAATAACTAGATTGGGAAATGATGATTCCATTTTTAGTTTGAAAAATTTGCAGCTCAATAAAGAGGGATAATTATCCTATCATGGACATCTTGAATTAGTTCCGCATAGACTCAAAAAATCAGTGTCCCAACTATTCCAAATTGTTGCCAAAATTGAAATCATTGACATAAACAAAAATAATCGATAAATGACCATCTTAATATTTTATATATAGATAATTGTTTGCATTGCTCTCCTGAACCCTTGTTGTTGGATATATTTGTCTAGTTTGGCATATCAAACTCTCAGGGCTTGTTTGATTCCATACAAATCCGTTTTCAATTTGCAGACATAAACTTTGTTCTCTAAGAGTGTGAATCTTTCTAGTTGTTCCATACATATTTCTTCCTCCATATCAAAATTGAGAAAAGTCAATTTCACATCCATATGGTATACCTTAATTTCTTTATGAATAGAAAAGGAAAGAAACATTTTGATAGCTTCCAATATTTCTATAAGTGCAAAGTTTTCTTTAAAATTTATCCCTTCTATTTGAGCATATCCTTTGTAGACTAGTCATTATTTGTTCCTTATTGCTTTTCCTAGCTCATTTACTTTACTTTTACAGACACATTTGGTGCCTATAGCATTTTTCTCTTTGGTTCTAGGGAAAAACTCCCAAGTATCATGTTTTCCAATTTGGTCCAATTTTTCATTCGTTGCCTTCACCTAGAACTTGTATTCACTTTCTTGACTCAAGATTTTGGGCTCGACTTGTGACAACAAGGAAATATTTTCATAGCCCATACTACCAAGGAATTTTCTTCTGCTTTAAACATCGATCCTATGATTGTGAATAATTTGAGTTTCTGGGTGCTGTTTCTACACATACCTAGAAGGATTTTTGGGCTTCTTTCTCATGTACTTATTTCTTCATCTTCTTCCTCTTCTTCTTCATCTTTGTGGTTTGAGAGTTTGTACGTTGAAATTTCTCCTTCATCCAAGTTCTTTTCTTTGGAAGGCTCTAATGGTGCCTAAATTTCATCAATTACAATATCAATGTATAATTAAACCCTCTTTGACCTCTTGTTAAATAAATTGTATCTCTTTTTTTATGGAGTACCCAAGAAATATCCCCTCATCAACTTGAGAATCAAACTTTCCAAGATTTTTTTCATTTCTTTTGATATAGCATTTGCTCCCAAACAACTTGAAATGTTTCATTTATGTTGGTCTCCCTTTCCATAACTCCTAGGGAGTCCTATCACTTTTAGGCCCGACTTTTATTTTGTTTCATAAATAGACAATTTTTTGTGATGCTTCTCCCCAGAAGGTGTGTCGCGCATTTACCTCATCCATCATAGCTCTAGCCATCTCCTAAATTGTTTTGTTATTTATTTCTACAACCCCGTTTTGTTGTGGAGTTCTATCTACCAAGTACTACCTTCTTATGCCACACTCTTCACAATGTTTTACAAACTTTCTTGAAGTGAACTATCCACCTCTATCTGATCTTAAGAATTTGATATTTAGATATTTCTCATTCTCAACCTGAGCTTTAAATATATTGGAAATTTTCAAATATCTTTATTTTTATTTCAAGAGAATTATTCAAGTTGCTTTAGTAAGATAATAAATAAATAAAATAAAGTACCTTTCTCCTCTTCAGATTTTTGTCCTTGTTGGGCCACAAATATCAGTGTGGATAAAATCCATAGGTTTAGAGGTTGATAACTCTTATGTTCTGAACTAGGTCATTTCCTTCTTACCAAATTTATAGGACTTGCAAATTGAGCTATCAGGATTTCAAAAATCATGGTAATCCTCTTACAGCTCTTGTCTTGCTAATTTTTGTTAGGGTGTCAAAATTTATATGACCAATTCTTCTATGCCACAACCAAATTTGATTTTTTTTTACTCATGTAGCAACTCAGTCTGGAGTCATCAAAAACATATACAATATTGTGAGTCCTGACTACCTTTTTCACTATATTTCCATTTTCCTCCTTTTAGATCTCACGTCCTTGGATCAAAATGTCACACTGTAAATATTATCACACATTTGAATCACATTGAGAAAATTTTTCTTGAGTCTTTCTACATACAACAGATTCTGAGCCTTGGTCTTTTCATCAAGGGTGACTATGCTCTTTACCTTAAATCTTGTTGGTGCATTGTTTCCAAAGGTGACATTATTCCCTTTATCCTTTTCCTTCAAAGACAAGAATTTACTCTTATCCTCAAACATGTGCTTGGAAAAACTAATATCCACATACCATATATTTTCTTGATCATGTGCAAATAGAGAGAGTGCATAGTCCATGTTACACTTCAAGATATTTTTCCACCTGTAATAAAATAAGGCCATACAAACAAAACCACCAAACAAGCAAATAATGGCCTTCCTACAGAGGGTCTGTTAGCTTAAAACCAACATATAAAAGCATGAAACATATTCAAAACATGGATATAGGAAAGGAACATGTATTTATTAATCCAAAAGAAAAGTAAAACAAATGTATACCTTGTAGCAAAGGAGATCCTCTCCTCAAGATTACAACATGGTCTCCTCCTAATACAATAGATCTCTCACACTATAATGTGGATACTTCCTCCAACCCCCTTTTGTCTTGGTGAGACTATATAGGGTCATTCTATCATTTGGGATAATGTATCTAGACACCTAGGGGCTTGAGAAGCTATGAAACTTCTACAATAATAGACCCCTAGCAAACTCATACACAAGTGGATCAAGTCGATCTCCTTTGGATGGAAAACTCTAGAAATGTTTTTCATAATTATGATATTTCTCTCAAGTATCTCAATTATGAAATAATTATTATCTCGTAATTATAATATTTTGGGAAATAATTGTGAGAAATTTCTCAATTATGTAATTTCACACTTTTAACATGGGATAAATCTCACATAACTAAAAGACAAGGTTAAATGGGATGCATTCTAGCTAGAAACTGAGGTAAGGTGATCTTGGGTCTCTTCTACAATAGTGGAGAGGAAAATAAGGTTATAAAAATGGGTGATACCACAATGAAGAAAGTTATGTGGGATGATTATTATTGACCAACACTATTCAAAGAAACACATGATTTTGTTTATAAATTTCCTATTTGTCAAATACGTGCTGGTTGTGAAAAGAGGTCAACTTCCCTATTACAATTGATCATCATTGAAGAACAATTCAAAAAAATGGGGAGTAGATGTTGTTGGAGAAATCTTCCCACATTTATAAAATCAACATCTATACACATTAACTACTACATACTATTTCACTCGATGGGTCAAATCCATTCCACTTAAACAAGTGAACGACCACAAGGTCATCCACTTCATCAACCAGAACATCATTGCCATGTTTTCCATTCCTACGTCAATTGTGTTTGACAATACAACTAATTTTTTGTCATCTAAACTTTATGATTTTGCATTCAAAGAAAATATTATGTTAAAAAATGATCTAACTACTATCGCCAATGAAATAGTTTGGATGAATTGAAAGTAAAAATATAATTCCTATCATCATGGAAACCATTTTCAATAAGAAAAGGAATTGGCACAACATTTTGATGAATTCATTATGGGTTGACCAACCAATGCTTTGATGAATGTGTTATGGGTTTACCAGTTAATGGAAAAGAAGTTATTCTACCTCTAACCCTGTACCTCCCAACTTTATATCTATCTCAAGATTCTCGAGGTAAATCATGTCCAATTGTTTAGAGTAGAATTGATATCCTCCTCAAGTTAGAGGAAGAAAAAGGGAAAAATTTTATGTTCATAAAAAATGTGTCACACATTCGTTTGATATAAATATGCAACTGATAAAGAATTTGGTGTGGGAGAGTTAGTCTAGAAATGGGATAATTCACATGAAAAGAAGGGTAAACAAACCAAGTCCTAATCCTTGTGGATTGGACCATTCATAATGGACAAAAATATTGACCGACACAATTACCTTATTTAATATTTAGACAGGAGGAATGATGCTCTTCCTGTTAATGGCCAAGACTTCAAGCAACACTTTTAGTGGTAGTGCTAGGTTGCATTTCTTGCATGCACATATTTCTTTATTTTCATGTCTTTTGTTGTTATTTCCTATTTTATGTCATGTCATGTCTCTTCCATTATTTGCATATGTTTTCTTGATCATTGTACATAAATAATACCTTGTGTGTAAGTGTTTTATTTGGGTCCATGAAAATGTGGTGAAAGTTTTAAAAAGGGCACTATGATGATGGACAACACTTGGTTAACTTTTGATCTCCTTCTTTTCTTGGGAATGAATATCTTTAAAGGTCAAAGATGTTCTGATAGGAAATATGTCTCATTCTTAAAGAAGGCCTTAACATATCTAAAATCCATGTATCTATTATAGTATATTCATCCCTTGAATCACCCATTTATATTAATAAGTTTTAATGTGTTGACTCAATCGAGTAAAGGAGGGAAAGGAGAAAATTGAAGTGAGCAAACTAATTTTAGAGGTATATATAAGAGTCTTTGCAAAACAAGGAACAACCTCTCTTTCTCATGAAGTAAGTCGAGATCCCTCTTTCTCCCTTAGTGAAATAGATGGCCATAAAATTCCAATATGCATAATAGTAAAAAAAATAAAATTAAAGGGTTAAAGAAGAGAAAGGGTTCCTACGAAATGATGTGAGGCAATCATCTTTGTTGGTGTACTAAATAAGCCTAGTGGCATTGAAGTAATTCTTTTGATTCCTTGAAGTGAATCTATTGAGGTACTAAAAAAGCCTATTGGTAGTGAATAAGCACTAGAGATGACACTAAAACTATAAACATATTAAACTCATGTAACTCATAAGATCCTTTTCCCTAATCGAAACACTTGAAGTTTGACTAGTTCTATGAAATTGTCTAAGTTAGAAAGAGGAATAGGAGAGACTAAATCTATAACTAGGATAAGTAAGGAAGCTAAGGTGATCTACATTATGAGAAAATACTTCCCAAAGCCTAGAATTTATATGTAAATTTAGACCTAAACGGAGAATCTAGGGTTCTTCCAGTTAATTGCCAAGTGTTGTAGCTACTGCAACACCCTTCAAAAATTTTCCTCCATTGAAGTTTTGGAGCCCTTGATGATCATGTGATTTTTCATTTCAAGTCATCAAAGTCATATTGGTCATATATCTCTCAGTGTTCAAGTCTTCTCCTAGAAAATTATAAGTGTTGGTGCACCATGCATTCACAAGCCGAAGTCATTTTCCCTTGATAGTGCACTTTCTCAAGATAGTCCTAGCAAAATCGATGGAAATAATGGGGCACACTCCTTGTTAATAGGTAGAGGACACTTCGTGTCACAAAGATGAGTAGGGAAGTTTTAGGGGCTAATATTCATGCATGGGCTAAGTTTCTATGCTTTTTCCAGAAACAATGTTCGCTAATTTCCATTTTTTTGTAAAAATGATTCGCCCAAATTTCATAGAATGAAATTATTTTACCCTAAAAAATTGCCAAAAAATTATATAATAGACTATATAAAAAATATTATAAATTTGAATATTTTTACAAAAAAATCTCCAAACATTTTATATATTTCATATTATGGACTACTGGGATTTGCCAAGGTTTCTAAACTTTAGGATAAATTTCTATCCCTAAAAGTTTCCCTTAACATGAGCACACGTCTTTGGAGAAAGGTGAGAACACTCCTTGATGATAGTTAGAATGCACCTTTTAGAGACAGTTCGAGCACACTTTCCAAAGATAGATAGATCACACTTCCTAAAGGAAGTGCTATCACACTCTCTAGTGACAATTATCTCATCCTTATCCCTTTATTTTTCTGAAATGCAATAGGCTCACCTCCAAACACTAATTTTCCCACATGTGTGCTCTCCTTATATAAAGAGCACAACCCATCGCTCATTTCATACTTATCTTTCAATTTGTATCTTTGCATATTGTTGGAGTGCAAGGATCGTCCTTCACTCTTGGTTGCAAGTACACTATCTTTCGGGTAATCTTTTCAATTGTCACAATTTGAAATTTGTCTCTTACAAGTGTCGTTTCAGTTCATGCTTGATTTTGTTTGTGTCTCTTTGTATTCTTTATTTTTTCACATTTCATTCATGTTTATGGTTGCGTATATGTGTGTGTGTGCATGCTAGTTTTCTCATTCTTATTATTCCTCTTGCTTGCTCTCATCAAACACTTAGTTTATTTTTGAGCATATCTGTTCTTTCATGCATTGTGCCAACACTAAACTCTTTGAACCCCTCACCAGCACATTACACTATCCTATCCCATAGATTAATTAATCCTTGTGTCCTAGAATTATCATTTTCACCCATCAAGGAGCTTGTCTCCCCTCAAGTGTGTAGGGTGCACTTATAGATCATAGTATCTAATTATCTATCCACTGATGATGTGAAAAATGCCCTTCACTAACCTTCATGACTTGAGTTGTGTAGAGAAAAATTCGAGTTGATAGACATGAAAACTTTATCCACTTCCGATTTGACTTGCACCTAAGTAAGAGCCTCTCTTCCAGCATGAGTTCACTACACATCTTCAGATCCTAAACCTCCAATCACTTCCTCCTATTGTTGTGTCATGTGCTCAAGTTGGTCTCTCTTCAAGCCCTAATACATAGCACACTTCTAGTACCTAGTGTGACCACCCTTGCCTCAATCTTGTACTCGTGCATAGAACCATCACACTATCCCTGAATAGTGACTTCTTTTTCATACATAAGAAATCTAGAATATGTGGTTTTATGCGACTAATTGTTCTTTTTCATGAGTGAATTCCAATTTCCATGTACTACAAATCTAGACCCTATCAATTTTCCATCCTCCACTAACATTATGCCTCTATTTACACAAAAATGGCCAACAAGAGAGGCTACTAAAAACAATATTGAAGGTGTGGTGGATGACCTGAGATCAAAATTACCTATTATGTCAGATACAAAATACTTCATTAATAAGTCTTCCACCTAAACATAGTAGATGATATTAATAAAACTTATCAAGGATGACTTCCCAAAAGACCTAGAGAATAGGGAGGTGTATGTCAATGTCAAAAGGTCCAAACTATATAGGATTTCTAGTAGGTATCTAATGTTACCTTATGCATAAGTGATATGATGGCTATTGGAACATCTTTACTCCAATAATATGATTCTCAATAGTGCAAGTGGGCAAGATCTCAATAAATATAAGTCCCATGATCTTCACACTTATTAAAATATACCAAAACTAGAGGAGTACTTTAATTCAAAATTTTATGTGGATTGTTATTCTCAATTTGTTACAAATGACAATATTCTCAAGACATGATGGCAGGAGTTGAGAATATTCCACCAAAAGCCTGATGGAATTTACATAACAAAGTCATTGAGGAAAGTGTATCAATACCTTATAGGTATGTGTTGTATAGGTCTACATGGCCTACCCATTTTCTTTCAAACGAAGGATTTTCAATTGGTCAGATATATTAGCCAAACAATTATAGAGGAGTGTTACGAAGGTAAAAAATGTTTCACAAGGTGAGGAACCCCAGTTATACATGTTGGCTTTATTTCTTGATGGGATTTGTGCTCAAAATTAATTTTTGGCTCTAGAGTGGAAATGGACCAAGTAGCGACCTCTTGTCCACAATTATTGCAACATACTATTAGAGGTCAACTATAGGGGAGTGTATGAGAACATAGTTGAGAACTTCATTATGGTGCTATATTAAATGATACTTGTGATTGAGGCACCTTGCATGATTGACAATGTCAGAGAAGTTGCTGTTGGAGTTGTATATTTATTGACATCTTCTCAATGCACATTTATCAGTCTTCACATCTTACAAGCTCCCACATCCTATGCCAAAGTATGTGACAGATAAAGTAGTCATGCAAGCTATTGGTCGCCAAATATATACAGGATTGTCATAGAAATTTCTGAATTTGAAGAAGTCACCATAGCTTATCTTCCCTCTACAAATAGGGTCAATTGAACTAAATAATTTGAAGGCATTTAAGGCATGGATTAAAGAACGCGACCACCTCAAATTCATAGATATGAGATTCCATTGATACGACTCTAAAGGTGTTTAAAAGAAACATTGTATAAAGTTAATACGCACTTGGCCATATGCTTTCATTTCCTAGGAGGATGAAGAGAAGATCAAGAATCACTATAATGCTTCCAGAGCAATTAGACCATATGATGAAGCAAGCACCTCTCACACAACATACATTCATATACTTATTAAGAGGGGATCCCACAACAAATGGTCTCTCAGGTCAATATAGAGTTGAATAGTAAGCAAAGAGATGATGTTGAAGAAGAGGGGACTAAGAAATTTAATGATGATCCACCAACTAAAGGACAAATCAAGGAAGAGAGGAAAATAAAGGAATTAGATGAAGATAGGAAAAGGGAACAAGAGCAAGAATGTAAGAAGAAATAAGACAAAAAATAGAGTTAGGTGAGAGGGAATGAAAAAGGAGAAAGGATAACCAAAGAAAAGAAAAGAGGAGTAGCTGAGGCTACAAGATTAAGAGGAAAATAGGAGGAAGAAGGATGAGGAGTTTGCAAGAAATCTAGAGGAATATTTGGAGTCCCATAATACATATGATGAACAAGAGGAGGATAACCATCAAATCAACACTGAGTTGATCACAACACCTCTGAATATTTTGCCTTTGATCCCTCTGATTGGTGGGCACCTTCATTTTAGTGAGATGGCGATTCCACCTCCACCTATTGATAGAATCATGGACATCTCCAATTTCACCTTTGATGAGATGAAGAACAATATCATTCAGGAGAGAAGGAAGTACTTCCTAAATGATCTTGTTCAACTTGTTACCATCCATAGAAAGAGAATTATTATGTCAAACACCAAGGCCAATCCTAGAGTAGTCACTTCAGCAAACGTAGCCTTTACAGTAACCAGAAAGGAGAAGAAAAAATTATTGATGCAAAATAAGGAACAATTGGAGGAGTTGGCTAGTGCAAAGAAACAAATGTATCACCTCCTTGTTAAAAATTGAACTTTCTCTTCCACCAGTGCCAATAGAGAAGAGTTATAGTTATCTATACATTAAGAGATCAAGAAATCATAATATAAAATGAAGCAAGTGTACGAAGAAATGATCACATTTCATAAGGCTATGGTGCCTCTATACAGAGTTTAGAAAGCATCATAGGAAAACTTGGTGATCTTAAAGTTAGCTTATAAAACTATAGATTTGATTCCGGAATGGGAGGACAAGTATTCAAATGCACCTGCATCATTGGTTAGAAAACATAGGTATGAATCTGATTTGGATAGAGTAGAGATAAGTATCCATATTTAGACCGATGACTAGATTAATAATCATATAACAATACTATGTTAGCATATACATTGTTGCACAATGGATTCGAAGCCTTGGTGCTACACAAAACACTTTCTATAGGTGCATGTGGGGAGGTAATACATAATAGTAATATTACGTAGGAGCTAGAATAATTCTTTGATCCCATCAGATAAGATACTACGCAAGATGACTTAGAAGTAACTAAAGACTCCGTTTTGTAATATGTAGCTGAGCCATTCAAGTTACACATGGATATAGTCATGGTGCAGAACAATGTAGAATTAGGCTCCCAAACTATATATCTAGATGCTTTGGAGGGAAATATTAGGTACCCTTCAAATCTATTGCAAAAGGTGGGAGATGAAGTGATAGAATATAGATCTTGGCACCAGCTTATCACAATGGAGCTACATGTCACATTCACCAAAATATAATTTCCCTGATATGATGCAAATATATCTATTTTGTTTTATGTTTTTTTTCCACAATTTTGTTAAATCTAATTTTGTATTTCAAAAATAATAAAATGTAAAATGGGTGTGGAATTCCAAAGGTCACACATGGAATGAGAAGGGTCACTAGGAAGTCCAGAGGTCATAGGGGAGCTCAAGACTAATGGGGAAGTTCAAGAGTCACATGGGAGGTGAAGGGTCACCGCATTTGCTATAAATAAATCCTCATGAATCAAGAAAGGATTTTTAGCCTTAGCTTCTTTAGTTAAGCATAGGAGAGAGAGATCCTTCTTTTGACAAGCAATATCTAGCTTCATGTTCCACTATTGGAATAAGTGAGACATCTTTGTAATGGTGTATCTTGGCACTTTCACTTAATATCTTGAAGCTCTCAGAGCCAAACATACATTCATGCATGTATCGAGAATGTTGTGAGACTTTTCTTTTGATGTTTGTGGTATGTGTTTGTGTTTATATGCAATAAGAGAATGATGTATTTTTTTATATTTAGTGCACATCTTAATCAAAACATGTGCCTTATTTTCTTTTCATGATCGTTGTTATTTTGAGAACTAATTTTCAAATTAATTAAGAATTCTTTCTATATATGTGTGTCTTTATTAGAGTGGTACTATTATTATTCTGCTAAAGGCTGACTTTGTTTTCCCCATCCATGAAAGTACTTTATGCACATTATAATTGTATGTTTCATAGAGCTAACATTGCTTGCTTGTCTCAAAAGTTATATATGTGTTCATTTATGTTGTTACTTGTGGCCAACGAAAATATTTAAGTTCATTATAATGGTATCATGGCCAATTTATCGAATGGGGTTCCTATCCCAAATGGTGTGAGGTCTATTTGCGACTTCATACCAGGGAGACCCCCTCATGTTCGCATCTTTCTAGAACTATCAACATAGGTCTAAAGGCTGTGTAGTTAAATAATTGGACATAGGCAATACTACAACCAAAGAAACTAGAACTCTAGATAATGTGTACATCTTAGAAGGTGAGAATGAATTTTAGTCAACTATATAAAATAGAAAAGAAGGGAGTTATCCGTGACATGCTAGATATCATATCTCCTGAAAATAATATTTGTAAGTACTATCAATTTGGTAAGAAGTCAGGATTTCAATTCAAAGAAAAATAATTCTCTTTCGAAAAACCTCTTAAAATGGTTCATGCAAAACTATATGGATGAATGAAGAATAAATCTCTTCAAGGTGAGGAATATTGTTGGGAACGAGATCTCCCAAAGGATAGTTTTGCTGCTAAAAACCCATGTTTTGGGTCAAATTTTGTAATAATGTTGTAAAGTCTCCACATTTTGTGGTCACACAATGCGAAGGTGTCACGAGTCATAAAGGGTTGTCCACCATTATTTTGTAAAGTAAATTCATTTGTAAATATCTACCCATGGTACATAGACCATGGGATTGTATAGAAAGAGCTAAGTAAGTAAGCACTAAGTAGTGATAGGAGTCATGAGTTGTATAAGAAGTCTTGAAAAATAAAGAGAGAAGTATAAGTTTTGGGTCGTAGCGTAGGTAGCGGCTCTGCAGCTGAGTGCACAGAGGCGTAGGGTAGGTGTCCGCAGTTGAGTGCGCAGACCCCTGCAGCTATGTGCATAGGGTAGATAGAGTCTGTAATCATATAAAGATATCAATAAAGAGAACTATTCTACAAATTATGTGTCTTTGTTCCCTATTAATGCATCTTGTCATATTATGTATGAATTTCATTTATAATTCTTATGTGATGCGTAAATGTATGTAATTATGTTGGATAATTGAACTCAAAGAAGGATATCTATTTACGTGATGCTAACTGTGATTGTTTAATAAGATAAGTAAGACACTTAAGGTAGGTTGGGAATCCGCATGATACACTGCCCTAGCAGCACGAAATTAATTGAACCGTAGATTAGGGCTACGTGAAGGCCAATTGTACCCTTTTATGGACGTATTCAAGGGCAGAATAAAGGGCTAGACCGACAGAGCCCTAGAAAGGAGAAGAAAAAATTATCGATGCAAAATAAGGAACAATTGGAGGAGTTTTCTAGTGCAAAGAAACAAATTGATCACCTCCTTGTTAAAAATTGAACTTTCTCTTCCACTAGTGCCAGTAGAGAAGAGTTATA
Source organism: Pinus taeda (assembly GCA_000404065.3). Taxonomy (NCBI): domain Eukaryota; kingdom Viridiplantae; phylum Streptophyta; class Pinopsida; order Pinales; family Pinaceae; genus Pinus; species Pinus taeda. The sequence continues at coordinate 10,684 of APFE030877290.1, read as the reverse complement.
GTTAGCTATACATGAAGAGATCAAGAAATCATAATACACAATGAAGCAAGTGTACGAAGAGATGATCACATTTCATAAGGCTATGGTGCCTCTATATAGAATTTAGAAAGCATCATAGGAAAAATTGGTGATATTAAAGTTAGCTTATAAAACTATAGATTTGATTCCAGAATGGGAGGACAAGTATTCAACTGCACCTGCATCATTGGTTAGAAAACATAGGTATGAATCTGATTTGGATAGAGTAGAGATAAGTATCCATATTTAGACCGATTACTAGCTTAATAATCATATAACAATACTATGTTAGCATATACATTGTTGCACAATGGATTCGAAGCCTTGGTGCTACACAAAACACTTTCTATAGGTGCATGTGGGGAGGTAATACACAATAGTAATATTACTTAGGAGCTAGAATAATTCTTTGATCCCATCAGATAAGATACTACCCAAGATGACTTAGAAGTGACTAAAGACTCTGTTTTGCAATATGTAGCTGAGCCATTCAAGTTACACATGGAGATAGTCATGGTGCAGAACAATGTACAATTAGGCTCCCAAACTATATATCTAGATGCTTTGGAGGGAAATATTAGGTACACTTCAAATCTATTGCAAAAGGTGGGAGATGAAGTGATATAATATAGATCTTGGCACCAACGTATCACAATGGAGCTACATGTCACATTCACTAAAATACAATTTCCCTGATATGATGCAAATATATCTATTTTGTTTTATGTTTTTTTTCCACAATTTTGTTAAATCTAATTTTGTATTTCAAAAATAATAAAACGTAAAATGGGTGTGGAATTCCAAAGGTCACACGTGGAATGAGAAGGGTCACTAGGAAGTCTAGAGGTCATAGGGGAGCTCAAGACTAATGGGGAAGTTCAAGAGTCACATGGGAGGTGAAGGGTCACCTCATTTGTTATAAATAAATCCTCATGCATCAAGAAAGGATTTTTAGCCTTGGCTTCTTTAGTTAAGCATAGGAGAGAGAGATCCTTCTTTTGACAAGCAATATCTAGCTTCATGTTCCACTATTGGAATAAGTGAGACATCTTTCTAATGGTGTATCTTGGCACTTTCACTTAATATCTTGAAGCTCTCAGAGCCAAACATACATTCATGCATGTATCGAGAATGTTGTGAGACTTTTCTTTTGATGTTTGTGGTATGCGTTTCTTTTTATATGCAATAAGAGAATGATGTATTTTGTTATATTTAGTGCACATCTTAATCAAAACATGTGTCTTATTTTCTTTTCATGATCGTTGTTATTTTGAGAATTAATTTTCAAATTAATAAAGAATTGTTTCTATATATGTGTGTCTTTATTAGAGTGGTACTATTATTATTCTTCTAAAGGCTGACTTTGTTTTCCCCATCCATGAAAGTACTTTATGCACATTACAATTGTATGTTTCATAGAGCTAACATTGCTTGCTTGTCTCAAAAGTTATATATGTGTTCATTTATGTTGTTACTTGTGGCCAACGAAAATATTTAAGTTCATTATAATGGTATCATGGCCAATTTATCGAATGGGGTTCCTATCCCAAATGGTGTGAGGTCTATTTGGGACTTCATACCAGGGAGACCCCCTCGTGTTCGCATCTTTCTATAACTATCAACATAGGTCTAAAGGCTGTGTAGTTAAATAATTGGACATAGGCAATACTACAACCAAAGAAACTAGAACTCTAGATAATGTTTACATCTTAGAAGGTGACAATGAATTTTAGTCAACTATATAAACTAGAAAAGAAGGGAGTTATCCGTGACATGCTAGATATCATATCTCCTGAAAATAATATTTGTAAGTCCTATCAATTTGGTAAGAAGTCAAGATTTCAATTCAAGGAAAAATAATTCTCTTTCGAAAAACCTCTTGAAATGGTACATGCAAAATTATATGGATGAATGAAGAATAAATCTCTTCAAGGTGAGAAATATTGTTGGGAACGGGATCTCCCCAAGGATAGTTTTATTGCTAAAAGCCCATGTTTGGGGTCAAATTTTGTAATAATGTTGTAAAGTCTGCACATTTTGTGGTCACGCAATGCGAAGGTGTCATGAGTCATAAAGGGTTGTCCACCACTATTTTTTAAAGTAAATTCAATTGTAAATATCTACCCATGGTCCATAGACCATGGGATTGTATAGAAAGAGCTAAGTAAGTAAGCTCTAAGTAGTGATAGGAGTCATGAGTTGTATAAGAAGTCTTGAAAAATAAAGAGAGAAGTATAAGTTTTGGGTTGTAGCGTAGGTAGCGGCTCTACAGCTGAGTGCGCAGAGGCATAGGGTAGGAGTCCGCAGTGGAGTGCGCAGACCCCTGCAGCTATGTGCATACGGTAGATAGAGTCTGTAATCATCTGAATATATCAATAAAGAGAACTATTCTAAAAATTATGTGTCTTTGTTCCCTATTAATGCATCTTGTCATATTATGTATGAATTTCATTTATAATTCTTATGTGATGCGTAAATGTATGTAATTATGTTGGATAATTGAACTCAAAGAAGGATATATGTTTACGCGATGCTAACTGTGATTGTGTAATAAGATAAGTAAGACACTTAAGGTAGGTTGGGAATCCGCATGATACACTGCCCTAGCAGCACGAAATTAATTGAATTGTAGATTAGGGCTACGTGAAGGCCAATTGTACCCCTTTATGGAGGTATTCAAGGGCAGAATAAAGGGCTAGACCGACAAAGCCCTAGAACTTAATAACCTGTGTGAGAGCAAGAATAGGAGGAATAAACCAACATCATGACCATCTCAAGGTGTAGAAACTCGGTTCCAACATCCTTCCATACTGCTTCGGGTGAGAATTTGGTCTGCACTTTGTGGGATGATGCCGAAAGGGCTAGTAGTGTAGGGATTTGTTTGGATAACTAATGCTCAACCTGGGTCAAGCCCCATCAAGCCAACAAATGATTATGTTATTGGGACCGAAATGTGCATAAGAGATGTGTGATGTCATATCACTAGAATCCAACTAAGAAAGAGATCGGAGACTGGTTGGAAAGGAATATCCATGAATTCATGGCGCAGGTGAATAGAAATCCATGACTGACAAAGGAACAGTGGCTGGACAAGTACCTATATATAGAGATCCACGAGATCTTTTTTTGTTCCTTTCTGGTTGAGCTATACGAGTGGATAGCGAAGCTAAAAGATAGCCAAGGAAGGTGGAGACTTGACAGTCCTATTGTCTAGACCCCAGAGTTAGTATAGAGATTGGAAGCTGCTGAGGATAATACCACCCATGTTGTTGATCATTGGCTCGATCGCAGCATAGGAGGATTTGTGACTGAACTCATAGTCGATACCTAAGTTAGCTATAGTGAGGCGGAGTGACGCTCTTTCAAGGATCCGTGAGGTAAGTGCTTGAAGTCTTTGAATACATGGATTAAAATGTTATTGTGTGAAAAATTGGTTATGAAACTCCCCTGATGTTCGGAGCTACGTGAAAAGGAAAAACTTATAGGAATGAACAAAGAAAGGTTCTTGAATATAGTCCATTGATTTCACCTCCATTGGGTGATGAAGAGGGAGTAGCATAGGCTTCTCTGTGAACTGTTATCCAGTTAATAAGACAAGTATTCCCGTGACTACCACTACCACCCACACCACCTCCAACTTCACCACCATCTCCTGTGACTTTGCTCGTACCACCTCCACCTCCACTGTAGTTCACCATGGAAAATTCAGTGAAGCTTCCTTTGTTCAAAGGCTTGGGAAATGAGGACTCAGACCATTTTTGGTTTGTTGTGAAATCAGTATGGGAAGCTCAGGGCATTACAGATGATCACAAGAATAAGGCAACACTTGTTAGTGCTCTCTAGGATTGCGTGCTAACCTGGTACATTAAATACTCTAATGATAACCCAAACACTGGAGTAGTGGACATCCAGAATGCGTTGAATAAAGAATTCAATAGGCCTAAATCCAAGGCATAGTTGATTGTGGGGCTCATAAAAATCATGATGAAATGAAGCGAGACACCTTGGGAATTAGATTGGAGATGAAGTGTAAAATATGCAAAGCTAATATGAACTTAACAGATGGACAACACCCCGAATGGTTCGTGGCTTCACTCCAACGACACCTGAGGGTTGAGATGTCACAAAAGGAGATAACGACTCAGGTAGAGGCCTTGGAGATTGCAATGAGACTGCATGAAACACCAATGTAGAATCTGAATCTGGGGGTTCAACAGATCCATGTGTAGTTGCAAAATATTTTCCTTGAGATTCAAAGTTTGAAGCACGACAAAATAGTTCGCTCGGAGGTGCGCGAAGAGGTATGGTGCCTGACATCTAAAGGTTAGGGACATGAAAAAGACCATTGCCTAGTCTTTTCAAACTATATTATAGGAGGAGGATCGATGTCTTTGAGGCCAGAAGCTCAAGTAGGACCAAGTGCAGGGCCTACGCTGTGGTGCACTATATGTCATGTAGCAGGAACAAATATGATAGATAATTGTCATTTACTGCATAAGTTTGTACAAACACAACAAAAATTGTTTTGAAACTCCTGTAGGTCAGTAGGGCATGATGGGTGGTGAGCCCCAGTATTGCAACAACAATGTTGCAACTCCTAGGACTCCCTTCTTTAATTTTATCAACCCGGTAGTTCGTAACAAACTTGCAAGCGACAGTGCTGTATGCACAAGTGCTAGCTCTTGCCGCAACTGTCACTTGGTCAGCTGGCACAAGTCTGCTAGGGGCTTAAGCCAACTTCTATGACTTCTTAGAAGAAGCTTTTTAACTGATGGATGAAAGCTAACTCGAAGGGGAGCTAATCTACTTGCGGAAAGAAACTGAAAGCAAACGAAGAATGCAAACCCTAGCAAACCCTAATTCTACCAGCCTGTTCTATTGATGCAATAATGAGAATACAGACTGTTGAATGAGATGCCATTGACTTTAAAAAGGGAAAATGCACATGTCTTAGTCTACTTTTGTTCTAGAAAGCATCCTTTTGTATTTTCTTGATTAAGTGTCGATTTTCACATGCATATACTTGAACTGTGCTTCACTGTGCAGGAGTGTACCAAGGAAGAGGAATTCTTGGAAGCAGTTGGGGAGGCTCAGAGAGGGTCTAAGGGGCCCCTAGCACTCTTCCCTAGAGTCTCTCAAGGTTTGGCTATCAGAAAACCTCACTTGTGAGCTTCTACAGGAAGTCTGCAGGGGTTCTATAGGAAACTTCAGAATTTCTACAGGAAACTTGGAAGTCGGTTTTTAGGAGGTGGATGCGTGAGGGAAGGTGCATGAATGGATCTAAAGGTAGGATAGGGGTCTAAACATGTCCTAAGGACTGGTGGGAGGTTTGGTGGAAGGCTGACTTGGCTCGGAGATGACTAAGGAAACGATGAGCAAGAAGGTAAGGTTTCGTAGACACAAAGGATAGATGGGAAAAAAGGGAGCTTAGCTATGACACAGAAAAGGAGGCTTAGATGATGCTTTGGGAGGATGGATGAAGGAGGAGGATACCCTGCACGGTGGGCCTTGATCAATTCTACACAAACCTGCAAATGATCAAATCCTAAACTAATCTATTCTATCCATCAATCAACATAAATGAGCAATAACTTTATTTTGGAAGAAAACCTTGTACATCATCTATGTAAGGAAACATTTCAAATGTCCAACCCCATGACTAATATTTGCAATTAAACAAGCACACTAAAAGATTGCATAAGCAGCAAACTAGTGTTTTTGTGAGGCAGCCCTGTTTTCCTCTATTCCAGCCCCAAACCCAATAAGGCCGAGGTGAAACCAGGAGTGTAGTTGTCTCTTTTTCTTGGAGATCCTGCTGTTATTATTCTACCAAAACATCTAAAACAAAACCATTCATAAACAGTGATCTATTCCAACATCATAACAAAATCTACTTAACAGCAAGGTGTTCAAATGCATAAAAGAGAGGAAAAATATAGTGATACGTAAAGAAACACAATGGTACAGAAAGGAGGTCCTAGGCTCTCAGGTTTGGCCCAACCCTGAGAGCTTTGGCTCCTGTAAAAACTCAGATTTGTTAGGAAACCAAACTGCTTATCATTATTCAAAAAGAGTCATAACAATTTTGCCAAAAATGGCTACAAGAGAATGAAATAGAGCTGCTGCAGCACTGGAGTACAAAGTACACAATAGGTTCAAAAGTCTCTTTACAAAGGCTGAGGCCTCAACATTTATAGATAACGAGGGACCTAGCTGGCCTCCTCAATCCGTGGAACTCGGCTGTCAAACTGTGAGTCAAACAACCCCTTTCTAAATGCTGATTGGCTGCCTTCTAGATTCGGCTTGGTGGTCTTTGGAGCTCGAAGCTGAAGGTGAGAATCCCGAGGAAGGGTCATTGAATGCCGTGGACATCCCTCCTTCAAGTCCTCATTTCAGGCTTGGCTGCCTTATAGCTCATGATTGCTTTGACTTTTCTCCAATACGTCAAAAAACCTGAAATAGACACATGTTAATCGTCTAGGAAAAGTAACTTCCCTTATTCGTACCAAAGACACAAACATACTAGAAATAATGCATAAACTATAGAAAATGATGGATTTGAACAAGGGATGAACAATGAAAATGAGGCCAAATGAGCCCAAATTGTTACCAATGTTGGGGCTCATCATCACCCCCCTACTAAAAGGGTTGCTCATCCCTGAGCAACTAGTCCAGCTCCTCATCCTTCATTGCTTTGATGGCCACTCTCATGTCCGAGGCTTTTGAAGTAGTGTCCTCAACACTGTCATGAAATCCAGCCTTCCTCTCCACTTCTTCCCACTGCTTATGCTCCTCCTCTTCTGATCCTCCCTCTAATAATCCCAACAGCAAGGGTGGACTTAGCTTGAGGCCTATCCAACTGGCTTGGAGGTTCTACATAGACTTCTTGTAGAGAGGTACCCGTGCCAGGGCCTCCCTCATCTGAGTTGGAGTGTGATATTCTTGAATCTTGAGGCTGTGGGACAATGTGTTCCACCTACGAGTACAAGCATGAACACAATTGTCCCCAAGTAACCTTTCCATGTCCTCGAAGTGTGCTATGGCTTGGGCCTGACGATCCATGTAATCCAGTAATCTCTGGGAATTGGTTGCTAGGTGCTGGTGAGAGAATATCAGTGCTGTGGGGTCCCCTGGTTCTTCTCTGATCAACAATGGTTCATGTAACTCCCAGTCCATCAAATTCCTGACCTCATCTGCTCTCTTCTCTTCATGGTTTGACCATGAGGTCATTGCCATCAGCCGCATATCCCCTACTGATGTGTTGGGGTCCCACGAAGTGATGTTTGGAAGTGCCACGTTATGGAGGTAAAACTCTGAGAGCTTGCCTTATCTTCCGAGGAACTGGTGTTACATAAATCTGTGAATTGCTGGGGGTTCTGGATATGAGAGATACCCCTTTACGCCAATGTATTAATTTGGAACTGCAGCCACTAGTCCCAGAGGTACAAGCCATAAGATTTAGCCGGCTGCCTACATTGGAGTGCTTCCATTGCCCAACTGGCCATATAGGCCAGTTGTGCCTCCTTTTCTTGCACCTGTTGCCTTAGTGATTGTACCTCAATATCTGCCTATAGTTCCCTTTCCTATAGCTACTGGTCGAATTCCTCAAGATCAACTTGCATCTCTTCTTCCCCTTGAGGCTCTGCTAAGGGATCCTTGGCTGCCATGCCCTTTTCTTTCCCTTGTTCCTGCAGCTGGAGCTGCTGCCTGAGCAACTCATTTTCTTCTCTCAATTTGGCTTGCTGGGAGCTTTCCACATGCCTTACTCTTGCCAGCTCCCTTTGTGCTTCCTTGAGCCTTTCCTCTAGAGGCCCAATATCTACTACTCCCTTAGATTTAGCTATCCTCATCCACGTGTGGGTTCAGACTCGTTCTTCTTCTAGTGCTAAAAACAGTGGCACTGTAAACTTTTGGGGAATAATTCTACCTGCTTCCAAAAAGTTATAATAAGAGCCCAAGTTGGGCTGGGGGCTTGGCTCTGCAATAACATCAGGTTTCTCCTCCTTTGGTGGTGACTCGGCTGCTCCCTCCTCCTTTGGGGGTGACTCAACTGCCTTCTTCTCCATCTGCTCAGTTTCCTTGAGCCTAGCCAGAGTTTCCTGTAGAATGGCCTCAGCATCCTGTAGAGAGGCTTGTGAGCTCATTTTTTCCACTCTGTCCTTCCATGAAGATGTTTTCAGGCTTCCCCTCTCATAAGTGATGGAGGCTTTGGAGGGGGACTTATCCCTTGGCGTGGTAGTAGCATCCACAATAATGATAGGTTCTTTGGATGGAGGCTGGGGTCTACCAGTCTTAATTCTCACACTCCTCCTTGCTTTGAAATACAAAGGAGTCTCCCTTTTTCGTTTTTATTTTGGCTTAGGAGGAGTACTTAGGGTGGCCAACATAGCTGCTGCCTCCCTAGCTAGGATTTCAGCTGATTTCTCCTGCCGTTGTTCTCCTTTCGGACTTCCTATAGAAATTCCTGTAGTGGTTGCTTTCTGGCTTCCTGTAGAAGCCGTTTTCAATTTTCCTGTAGAGGGACCTTGCTGTTTCCATGAAGGAATTCTTCGCTCCCTCCTTGTAGGACCACTCTGCTGCTCCCCTGTAGGAGCACTTTGTTACTTCCCTGTAGGAGCACTTTGTTGCTTCCCTGTAGGAGCACTTTGTTTCTTTCCTGTAGGGGTACTTTGTTGTTTTCCTGTAGGAGTCGAGGGCAAAGTTTTAGCTTGCTTGGCTGTGGGAACTTTTTCTTTCATCCTGGCCGAGGAAGCCTTAGGGGTGTCCTTACTATCCTGGACTTTCTCAGTCCGCTCTGCCCTGCTCTGTAGTCTCTTTTCTCTGGGCGTTGGGGCAATCCCAGCATCCCCTGTTTTGGCAGCTTGCTTTACTGGTGTTCCTTTTTTCTCCTTCTTTGGGGCTTTGCCCTTGGTGTCCTGTCTGTTGGTCTTCTTCTCAGCCTGCGTAGGCTCCTTCTTTTCACTACTAGAGGAAGTAAGCTCCTAAGCTAAACCTCGGATGTCATCATCCTTTGTCATATTCCGGAAAATCTCCCATGAGAGAGGGACAGTGAAAGTGTGGAGTGCATCTTCCACAAGGAGCTTTATAAGCCCATGATGTGCTAGCTGGTCCGGTGTCCCTTCTCGGAGCTTGGTGGCACATTCAGTCATGAAATGCAAAAGGAAGTATGGAATGCTCAATTTCTGCTCCAAGGGGAGGTCCATGTGGTGCCTGAGCTCTGTGAGCAGCTGAAAGTGATAACCATATATGATACTAAACCGCCCCTCGCAAGTGATATACTTCATAATTTGGAGGTTAACTTCACTCCAGAGCGGCTGCACGCTAGTCCTCCTCACTCCATTTTAATCCTTTGAGAATTGCTCTTCAGGCAAGAAGAATTCTTCTTTAGCCTTCTTACCCAGCTTCCTTTCCTCCTTATCCCACGAGATTCCCATTAGAAGATCAGTCACCCTGGTGATGAGCTGCGGTGTGAGTCTGAGGGATAATCCCCTGAAATTGATGATGGCCAATGTTTTTGACTTTGGCTCCAAGGACCGGACGAATTCTTCTGTAATTTGATCGTCGTGCCGCTGGAGCTTGTCACAAAATGACATCCACTGTGCACGGGAGAACAGTTCTACCACCTCAGGGGTCTCCCGTAACTTCTTTGAGTCTGATGGTTCTTTACGAATGAACCCGCCCAGCATGATCAAATTTTGTGTTTGCACTCTTGGACTGAGACTTCTGAGCGGATTCTTTCCTTAGAGCGGAAGAAAAAGAGACCTTTGGTCGATTGCCCTACTGACTTTGTCTGCTCAAATGTACAGAGGAAGGATTTCAAGAATTTCCACCTGGAGCGCAGAGCTCGTCTCCGTTATACACGCAGTGGCAAAAAAAATTGCAGTTTTGACAGTGTTTCAGCAGGGTATCACCTTTGACAGAAAGGAATTTCCATTTATGCGTGAAGAAAATTCTCATGCAGGTGACTACGACGATTCTATAAGTGACGCATATATCAACCAGACAGAATTACACTTGAATTTCCCTACCCCTTTCTACGTCGATTGCACCACCTTTGAAAAGAAATTTTCTTTGCATGAGGAGGCTAAATTCTGCCTACCTCTGAAATTCGCCACCTCGACGTGAACAATCCGCACTATTGTGGATGCCACGTTTCCTGTAGTGCAGTTTCCTGTAGGAGTTCGTTCTTGTCTTCCAGAGGATTTTACGACAGTTCAAGACCAGTCTGAGCGGCAGCAGGATGCTTGAGTCAGGCAGAAGACTTTGGGTTAATCGCTTGCAGAGGAAGAGGACGCACATTCGGCTGGGAAACGGTTGTTTCATAAATGATTACAGTTCGTCATAAAAATCCACCGACCAATTTCGAATTGCTGCGAAATCCATGGTGTGGGGTTGAGCTATGCCTGATTGTCCGTTGGCCGATGTCATCGTAATCATATCCCAGCGTGCCCCTGACCGCCGAATTATCCCCACTGGAGTGACCGCCGCCAATCTTGTCATACTTCCGCTTCTTCCCGACTGGACCTTTCCCACGCACCGATTGTTTAGTCAATTTAGTGTTATCTAAATTGCTAGTATTAATTGTCAACCCAGGGCTCGTAAACTGATGAAGTGAGGGTGTACTATATGTACTTAAGTAACTTTCTTAGAGCTTTTGTTGTTTAGG
>APFE030877275.1:22757-58070 GCA_000404065.3 Pinus taeda | reverse complement strand
CCAAATTGTGGGCCCTGTTTTTGGGTAAGTTGGTACATCAACTTCCCGGGGTCGCGAATTGGTCGTCTTATCTCCGTTTGACGCGCATGATAGTCCGTTGGAAAGATCTCTCCGAGGACTCCTACAAAAAAGAAAATTTTTAGATAGAAAAATCGTTGGCAGTAGATTTCCCAAAAAACGTCGTTTAGGGCCTCAAAACGGCTCCGGAAGTTTAGGACCCGAAAAAATTGCTAAAAATAGTAAATTGTGCTAAAATTAATGAAACTGAAAAAAACTGCACGAAGCACTAGAGGGGATCCAAGTCGAATTAGCAGGTGGCCACCAATATCCACCTGGATCAATTACACTATCATCTCTATGTAGAAGTACCTAGACCACGGTTTGAGTTTGTGCAAAGGTCAATCGTACACCTTCGCGGAGGTACTAAAGGGCGGAATAAAGGGTAGACTCACAGAGCCCTAAGGCTTAGTGACCTGCACGAAAGCAAGAACAAAGGGTATAAACCAACATCACGACCATCTCAGGGTGCAGAAAATTTGTTCCAACATCCCCCCATACTGCTTCGGGTGAGACTTCGGTCCACACTCCATGGGCTAATGCCCAAAGGGCTAGTAGTGTAGGGATTTGTTTGGCTAACTAACGTTGAATCGGGGTCAAGCCCCACAAAGCCAACAAATGGTTTCGTTGTCGTGACCAAAATCTGTGAGAGATGTGTGATGTCATATCATTAGAATCCAACTAAGAAAGAGGTCGAAGACTGATTGGATAGGAAGATCCACAAATTCGTGGTGCAGGAGAACAAAAATCCATGGCTAACAAAGGAACAGTGGATGGACAGATACATGTATACGAAAAGCCACGATATTTTTTTCTATTCCTTTCTAGTTGAGTTATATGAGTCGATCATGAAGCTAGCAGATAGCCAAGGAAGGTGGAGACGTGAAGGTCCTATTGTCTAGACCTCAGAGCTAATATAGAGACTGGAAGCCTCTGGCGATAAGATCTCCTGTGTTGTCGATCATTGGCTCGATCGCATCATAGGAGGATTCGCGACTGAATTCGTGGTCGATACCTTAGTTAGTTATAGCAAGGTAGAGTGATTCTTTTTCAAAGGTCCACGAGGTAAGTACTTGAAGTCTTTAAATACCTAGATTAAGATGTTATTGTGTGAAAAAAAGGTTATGCAGCTACCTTGATGTTCAGAGCTACGCGAAGTGGAAAGACTTAGAGGAACGAAGGAAGAAAGGGTCTTGAGTATTTCCCAATGATTTCACCTCCGTTGGGTGACAAAGAGGGAGTAGCACAGGCTTCTCCATGAAGTGCAGTTCAGTTCATAAAACAAGGACTCCCACGATTACCACCTCCGCCTACACCACCTCCAACTTCACCACCGTCACCTACAACTTCGTCCATACCACCACCACCTCCACCATAGTTCATTTGTTTAAAGGCTTGGGAAATGAGGACCCGAACCAGTTTTGGTTCATCGTGAAAGCTGTATGGGAAGCTCAAGGTGTCACAGATGATCACATGAAGAAGGCAACATTATTTAGTGCTTTGCAGGACCACACACTAGCTTGGTACATCAAGTACTCTAATGATAACCCAAATGTTGGGTTGGCAGAAATCCAAACCACACTGAATAAAGAGTTCATTAGGCCTAAATCTGAGGCACAGTTAATTATGGGGTTCAAGGGAATCATGATGAAACTAGGTGAGACACCGTGGGAATTGGATCAGAGATTGAAGTGTAAAATCTGTGAAGCTAATTTGAACTTAACAGATGGACAGCACCATGAATGGTTCGTGGCTTCACCCCTGCCTCACCTAAGGGTTACACTTCCACAATAGAAGATTACGACTCAAGCAGAGACCTTGGATATTGCCATAAGACTGCATGAAATGTCGATGCAAGATCCGAATCTAGGGGTTCAACAGATCCATGCGCAGTTGCAAAACATTTGCCTCAAAATGAAAAGTTTAAAGCAAGATAGAACGGTTCGACTAGAGGTGCTCGAAGAGATATGGTGCCTGAAATTTAAAGGTCAGGGGCATGACAAAGACCACTGCCTGGTCTTTGCAAACCATATTGCAGGAGGAGGACCAATGCTTTTGAGGGCGGAAGCCTAATCAGGATCGAGCGTGCGGCCTACGTTATGGTGTGCTATATGTCGGGTAGCAGGGAAACATACAACAGATAATTTCCATTTGTTACAGAAGTTTGTACAAACACCACAACAACTGTTCTACAACATTTGTAGGTCGGTAGGGCATCATGAGTGCAATTGTCAAAGTTACAAATTGATGATGGACAAAACACCCACTTATAGAGTTCAGGCAGAAACGTGGCCCCCTAACCAGAGCGTAGGGATGGCGCGAACAGGGTTTCAGGTCCGCGGACAAGGCCGAGGCAGAGGAGGACCTAGCAGAGGTCGGGGACAACTAATCTGCTACAACTGTGGAGGACCAAGACACTATGCCATTGAATTCACTAACACGACGCGTCCGTTGTGAAAATATTATAATCAGTTTGACCATGAGACGGAGGACTATCCTACGCTGATAGCAAGAATACGTGATAAAGGGGTTTTGCCATCGCAGCCGACTCAGAACCTTCTGATGATGAGATTTGTGCCTCGCAAGGAGGATCTAAATGTGAATATAGTGCTCCAAAGTGGAATTTCAAGGGTTAACGATAAAGGGAAACGACCCGAAGATAGTGCATGGGTTCGCAAAGCTCTGGCAAAGGAGGCTAAATTTGATTTGGAGTGCGCACGGGAAACATTCATGGAAGCAAAGAAGAGATTTGTTAAGGCCTCTACCTTAGGAAGCAAGGATAAGCATGATCAAGAGATGGACCCTTCTATGCTTACGACCTTTCTAGAGACCTGCATGAAGTCGTTGCATGATAGCAAGTCTGTGAAAGGGTTACAAGAACTTATAAATAGATGCGTCAAAAACAATTCGAGTGAACCGCATGTGGTACGGAAGATTGGTACGCATAAAGCAAGGACAGGGCATGAGATGAGACTAACTGTGTAGATAGGAGAATATGAAATGGATCAGGCTATTTTGGATCTGGGGTTAGACGTGAACGTTTTACCAAAGCAGACTTGGGAGCAGATGGGGAGACCTGCGCTGCAGTGTTCTCTGATTCAGTTAAGGATGGAAAATCAATAGAATATCATCCCCATGGGACAGTTGCAAGGAGTAACTGTAGATATTGAAGGTGTGAGTGCATTGGTTGACTTTGAAGTGATAGAAATTGTGGATGACAATAACCCCTACCCTACACTCCTTTGCATTGATTGGACTACTGACATGAATGGGGTAATCAACCTAAAGAAGCGAAAGATGATATTCAAAAAGAAATTGCTTCGTGTAATAGTCCCACTTGATCCTGCTAAAGGATCTCATTATAATAAACCAGTCCATGATTATGAGAGAAATGATGATTTGGACTACATATATAAGATAACAGTGAGAGACCAAGATTGGGTGAATTTGATATTGGCTGGATGAATTACATGGGATCGCGAGAGTTCCTGCACCTGAGACTACGATGAAGAATTAGAGCACTGGAAGAATCGTCTACATGAAGTAACCATGATGAGTTGTAACATGATGACCCGATCATTGCATTGGGTATCATCAGAGGTAAGAAATCTACCCACTTACAATGGTTTGAATGATGTATATGTATTTTTGGATGCATTTGGGAGGGAAGTACCAGAGAAGCAGTGCTTCCGAGCTTTGGATTAGGCACTACATGCTATGCCCGCAAGATGGTGGGGTACACACAAGGGTAGTTTTGATGATTAGCGTGACTGTAGGAGGATGATGAGAACATGCTTTGGGAAGCCAAAGGTCCAAATGGCAGAAAAATATGACGAGAAGGATGATCCACGCACACACTTGGCCAAATGGACTAAGGATTATGGAGTGAAGCCCCAACCTGAATGGGTGCACTTGTTCTGTCATACCTTGGATGTCATCCTGATGAACTAGTACTTGGAGACAGAGCTCCGCCATGGCACAGGTGAATGGGATATTTTGTTCGAAGGATTCATAATGACATTCAACTTCGAAGATAAGTTTGATTGTATTGATGAGGCACTACAAGAAGTTAAAGCAACATTCTTTAGGATACTGCAGGATCCTTTGGATTTGATTCAACCCGATTGGACTACTTAGTTGAGCCAGGCATTAGAATGCTATAACATGACTACTGAAGAAGAAGACAAGGATCCACAAAAGATTAATATCCCTGAAACCGAGGGCCACTGCGAAGTCGAGGGACCGCAGATTAAGAATCCTAATATAACCACACCACTGAAAATGAAATAGGCAAATATTGGTATAGAGGCGAAGCCCAAATTCGTGAAGATTGGAGATTACTGGGATGACGCGATGGTAGATAAGGTCGTCGAATTGCTCTGCAAATACTAGGATTTGTTCCCTACCAAGTTTACAGAGCTAAAGGGGATAATAGGAAACCTGGCTGTTATTAATATCATGCTAAAACCCGACATGATTCCAATTAAGCAAAGACCTTACCGTCCTTATCCGAAGCACAAGGAGAAGGTCTGCTTAGAGCTAGACAAGATGCTCGCGATAGGCATCATTGAGCGTGTAGAAGAATCTAATTGGGTGAGCCCAATGGTGGTACAGGAAAATAAGTAGAAGGATGAAATAAGGATATGTGTAGATCTTAGGAAGGTGAATGACACTTGCGTACATGATCCTTTCCCAACTCCATTCACTGATGAGGTATTGGATAATGTAGGTGGTCAGGAAGTGTACTCCTTCACTAATGGGTTATGTGGGTACCATCAGATAAAAATCGTGCTTGAAGATAGAAGAAAGACAACCTTCATGACTAAATGGGCATGTTTTCAGTACACTGTAATGCCTTTCGGATTGAAGAATGCACCTGCGATTTTTTCGCATGTAGTCATTGCTGCATTCGAAGAATTCATTCATAAGTGTTTGGAGGTGTACTTTTATGACTGGAATGTGTTTGGGTTGGTAAAATTCCATGTGGCAAGTTTGTGCCTGATGCTAGATACTTGTTGAAGGTACCATATTGTGCTCAAACTGAAGAAATGCCTGTTTTGTGTTCCTTTTCAGACTTTGCTGGGTCATATGGTTTGTATACAGGGATTGATGGTAGATCCCATGAAGATCACAGTGATACTTAACTTGGAGGCACTGACGAGTGTAAAAAAACTGTGCACAAACTTAACTTGGAGGTGTTGACGAGTGTAAAACAGCTACGCACAACCTTAGGACATACTGGGTATTACAGAAAGTTTATCAAGGGTTATGCCCAGATCACCACGCCTATGGAGAAGTTGTTGAAAAAGGATGTCACATTCTATTGGAAAAAGGACTATCAGAAGAGCTTGGATGTATTGAAAGTAAAAATGGTCATCAGGCTGATTTTAGTCTTCTTGGATTGGAAGGAGTTTCATGTACATGTAGACACATCATGTATAGCACTAGGAGCAGTAATGACATAGGCTGGCAGAGGAGAATTGGACCATCCTATAGCATTTGCAAGCAAGAGGTTATCTAAGGCTAAGAAGAACTATTCCACCACCCGAGTGTGAAGGGTTAGCCATGGTATACATGCTCCAGAAGTTTAGACACTATTTGTTGGGTGGACATTTTAAGATGCTTACGGATCATTCTGCATTGAAATACCTTGTCAATAAGCCTATGTTGCAGGGGAGAATCTGTAGGTGGTTGTTATTGTTATAGGAATATGATTTTGAGGTTATTGTGAAGCCTAGATGACTCAACGCAGGACCAGACCATTTGTCGTGCATCGAAACAGCGAAAGAGCCCACTAATTTGGAGGAGGGATTGGTTGACGTGTAGCTATTTGTAGTGTGCATCACAGATGGTCACTTTGAAGACATCATACACTTCCTAACAACAAGAACTTCCTGGGAAGGCTACACCGTCTAGCAAAATAAGGAGTTAGTGGTGCATGCGGCAAAATTGTTTTTCCTTACCGAGCATCTATAGAAAATGGGGTCTGATGAAGTCTTATGACGATATGTACCAGAGTTTGAAAGGAGTAGTATCCTCACGAATGCTTATGGGGGTGAAGTAGGAGGGAATTATGCAGGAAGGGAGACCACGCAGAAGATTCTACGTGCAGGGTTGTGGTGGCCAACCCTCCATCAGGATTCAAAATCTTACTGTAAGGAGTGTGATGTGTGTCAAAGGACTGATAGGCCATCGCAGAGAGGTGAGCTGCCTCTAAACCCACAAATGACATTACAACCTTTTGAGAAATGGGTAATAGATTTTGTGTGACCCATTCAGCCCTAAGGAAAGAACATGGGAACGTGGTACATTATCACCGCGACTGAATATTTGACTCAATGGGTGGAGGCATAGCCTATGAAGGATTGCATAGGCATGACCACTACGAAGTTTCTCTTTGATTATGTACTGACATGATTTGGGTGTCCAAATATTTTGATGAGTGATCGTGGTATGCACTTTCTGAACAAAATTATCAACGCGCTAATGGAGGAATTTCAGGTATATCACCAGAAAAGCACGCCTTATCACCCACAGGCTAATGACATGGTGGAAGCATTCAATAAGGTGTTGGAGAACGTGCTGACCAAGGTTTTCAATGCTCAATGAAGTGATTGGGACCTACGCATACTTTCCGTACTATGGGCCTATCAGACGACATGCAAAAAGTTGATTGGACAAACACCCTTTAGGCTTGTATATGGTGTTGAAGCAGTGATGCCCATGGAATACATTGTGCCTAGTCTGTGCATAGCAGCACTCACGGGTATGATGGATCGCAAAGCCCTAGAAGAGAGGTTCACGTAGCTAGCTAAGCTTGAGGAAGAGAGATTTATAGCTGGATTTCACCAACAAGTCCAAAAGCATCGCGAAAAAGCATTGCATGATCGGCACATTAAGTTGCGCACCTTTAAGGTAAATGATCCATTTTTTTATATGACGGAAAGTTTGATAAATTTCCAGGGAAATTCAGAATGCACTGGTTAGGGCCCTATGTTATTAAGGAGATTACCGATGGTGGAACAATTCAGTTGGTTAAACTGAATGGAGATCCCTTTCTAGGAAAGGTAAATGGCAACCGATTGAAGCCATACATCAGTGATCCATCCAAGTGACTATATGAGGGTAGCATAGTCTTAGCGCTCCAGGCCGCTGAAAGGAGGCATGGGACTATAAACTACACCACCTAGGTTGGGGAACTACGCAATTGGAGGATTGTGCGGGACAAGGAAACGCCACAGGGTTTGCGATAGTGCAAAAAGAGTTGAGCTACCTAGGGAGAAATCATGCAGGTCAGCCGAAAAGTGACCATTAAAGTTACTGTTCATAATTCAACGGTGAGAATGAAGCCAAATAGAGTGGGCGGCTGAAATTTAAGACAAACTTTATGGGTAAGATCCTTGGAAATCTGCTGACAATTTGGCATTAATGAAACGAATGTGGGGGGAGCAGTCGGATTTGAACTTGAAAGTTCCTATAAATTATAGGTGGTAGCCGAGTGAAAAACACTTGGCATTTTAAGAATTGAGTTGTTTATATCTCAGGCGCACATGAAGTATGAAAACTACGAAGCTTTGCGAGAAAGTTTATTATTTGAGACACTGCTAAAGGAGACACTGGAGTTGTTTCATAGCATCATGTTGACACCCGCAGAGGCTATGAACGGTGGAGCAGTGACAGTCGAGGGGGTTATACTAGAGGGCCATCCAGACGATTTCGTAGGAGCTGCAGCTACTATTGGGGGCCATCCAGTTCGAGCAATAGCAGAAGATACTATTAGGGGGCATCCAGATGGGTCTGCAAGAGCTGCAGACCTACGCATCATAGGTTGGCACAATGTCCACCAGCCTCGCTATTGGTACTTCAAAAGCTATCGAGATGCTGCGTGCAAAGGTCTCCCATGTGATAATGTTGTCGGATGGAGCACTGACCACTAAAAAGGAAGCTGATAGGCCCACTTTCAGTGCCCTCAAGGGGGTGGGGTTGAACTTGGCAGTGCTCCCTGGTGAGGCACTCCACCTATTACAGGATGGAGTGATCGCAGAGCTAAGGTCCCACAAACACCATGCTTTGCAAGTGATCAGTAAGCAGAAGACTAATAATGAATAGATGGCCCTAGTGTGAGACTCTGCCATCACCGACATGACCAAGGTAACTAACCGAAACAAGTGCATAGTTCAGGTCGTGGAGGAGACATGCTGAATGGTCCCAGAGTTGGACATTCCTGAGGAAGAACTGGTCAAGCCGCGTGTTCACAAGCTTGCTACAGGGGTGCATGATGCTCGCACCGAGTTGGATAAGGTTTAGCTAGAGCTGAACCTATAGATTGCAGATTTAAAGTTGAAGGCCCAACCTTCAACTCTGCCAAAAGTAAGGGAGGAGAGTGCCACCACTATCACAGAGGTGATATTGGCGGTAGACAGTGCAGTAGCAGATTGCACACAACTTTTTGAACAGTCATTCGAGGTCCTAAAAAGCTTGCAGGAGGACCCTAATGTACAATGGTTGGAGACATAAGTGCGAGAACTACAGCAACGCTACGATGAAGTAAAAGGTATAGTGTAAACCGTCGCTCTCATGCAAAGACTGGCGAAGTTGCAAGAGGCCAAACAATTGAAAGAATAGGTAGATGCAGCGCAGCACAAGGAGGCAGTGCTGAAGGTGTGCTTGAAGCCCTGGTTGGATGAGGCTTATTTAGTCACGGGCTCTATTGAAGGCAAGCTTGCGCATCTATAAGAAACTTAGCAAAAGCTTCAAGTTGACATTTCAAGTCCAACGAACGAGCAGTTGATTGAAGAAGCGAAGCAAACGGCTGC
The DNA here is from genome assembly GCA_000404065.3 of Pinus taeda. Classification (NCBI taxonomy): domain Eukaryota; kingdom Viridiplantae; phylum Streptophyta; class Pinopsida; order Pinales; family Pinaceae; genus Pinus; species Pinus taeda. Next base: position 49,197 of record APFE030877275.1, on the reverse strand, counting down.
ATTGTGCACTGATGAGGTTGTCGTCATATAGGTCGAGCTAGGAGGTCTTCGCGCCAAGATCTCCACGCCCACAAAGTGACTCGAGGGCGAGTCACCATGTTTGTGTTGTGGGCATGTTGGGAATGGGTTCCCCCAAGGATAGTTTTGGGGATAAAAGCCCATGTGTTGGGACAATTTTGTAATAAAAGTGTAAAGTCTCTGCATTTTGTGGTCACAGAGTGAAGGTGTCAAGAGTCATAAAGGGTTGTCTGCCCTTATTTTGTAAAATGTAATGTCGGTTGTAAATATCCACCCATGGTGCACGAACCATGGGATTGTATAAAAAGAAGATAAGTAAGCTTTAGTTAGTTAAGTTTTTTGGTAGATAGCAAAGAATCAAGAGAAGTCTAAGTGTTTAGGGTCTTAGTGTAGGTAGAGGCTCTGCAGCTGAGTGCATAGAGGCCTAAGGTGGAAGTCCGCCACTAAGTGCACAGACCCCTGCAGTTGTGTGCGCAAGGCGGATAGAGTCTGTATTAATCTGAAGATATCAATAAAGAGAAGTATTCTGCAAATTCTGTGTGCTTGTTTCTTTTTAATGCATCTGGTTATATTGTGTTTTGGGTTTAATTTACAATGTTTATGTAATGCGTGAATATAAGTGATTATATTGGTTAATTGAATGCAAGTAATAATATCAGTTTACGCGGTGCTAACTGCTATTGATTGGTAAGATAAGTAGAACATTCAAGATAACTTGGGAACCTATACAGTACATTGTCATAGCTACGTGGAAGTACCTGGATCACAGTTTGAGGCTACGCGAAGGTCAATCATACACCTTTGCATAGGTACTAAAGGGTTGAATAAAGGGTAGACTGACAGAGCCCTAAGGCTTAGTGACCTGCTCAAAAGCAGGAATAGAGGGTATAAAACGACATCACGACCATCTCAGTGTGCGGAAACTTGGTTCCAGCATCCCCCTATACTACTTTGGGTGAGACTTCGATTTGCGCTCCGCGAGCTGATGCCGAAAGGGCTAGTAGTGTGGGGATTTGTTTGGCTAACTAACGTTGAACTTGGGTCAGGCCCCACGAGGCCAACAATAAGCAAGAGAGACTTGGCAGAGAAGATGAAAAAGAAGTTTGAGCTTATCAAGAAGCCGCGCAGCTATTCCATCACGTCCATCAACGATCTCGTGGTGCAGATTTCCACCCAAATATTGGCTAGAAAAGTTATGAGGAAGTGTCGCGCAGACGAGGTTCAGGCGCCTGTGATATCATTGGTTGCACAATGCACGGAGAGCGTGCAATTTAACTGGTCACAGTATTTATGTAGTGAATTCCTTACGAATTGTTGCAAGGTCCAAGATGAGAGCAAGACCTTGCGCATGGATGTTGCTCTCCATTGTGCTGGTCAAATGGAACCTACCGGAGGACAGCTAGTTTCCTCCGTTGAAGGAAGGATTGCTGGAGGTCACGCAGTTCGCCTCCCTCTAAGCCACCAAGGACCCCGCATGGGTCACAAAAACGAATATTTTTTGGGTATTGATGGAAGCGAGCTTTCACATGGCCATAAACCAATGCCCAAGGTTGTCCCCAACCTTGTATGAGTAGTTGTCCGCATATGATGAGTTCAAACCAAATTTTCACCACATCTACATTCAGGCGCGGAAGGACCCGTAGAAAAAGTGGTTCGATTTTCCATCTTTGGTCACCGATGATGTCATATAGGAAGTGATCAAGCGTTGGCTGGCAGATTGGCACACCCTGTCCGACTTAGATGCAGGCACCAGTAAAGGCACAGGGAGATCAGCTAAGAAGAAATGGAAGGATGTAGCAAAGCAAGTGACATAGAATTTGGCCACACAGCGAAAGAAGGAAGCCAAAGAAAAGGCTCAAATGGAAAAGGAGTGCACTGCAAAGGAACAGGTTGAACAAGAACAATGCGACTCCGAGCAAAGAGGAAAATCTCCTTCACCCAAAACCAAGGAGGAAGAGTAGTCTGCACAGGTTGGTGGTGGTGATGAGGGGTAGAGCACCCCATTTAGGCTAAGGAAGCATAGAGAGCAGCAACAGCAGTAGGGTTCCCACAAAAATACAAAGTTAGCTAAAGCGCAGATGGATCCCATCACCCTAATAGAGGGCGATCTCGATGAGATAGGTGATATGGTGCATGACACTACAACCAAACTGTTAAAAAAATTTGAGCAACAGTACATGCATTCATTGGGAAATGTCTAGAAGGATATGTGTGAACTGTAGATCCAAACTAGAAGAATATAGGTGGGCACAGTTCAAGTTAACATCGCACAAACAAGCCTAGAACCAGGGACAAGTCAGGCTGTCGAACTGGTAAGGATAGTGGACCTTAGAATAGTTGCTCTACCAGAAGAGTCCCTGAGTACAGAATTAGCTGATGACAAGATCATCATAACTACCTTGAAGAACATTGGCTTTAATATTGTAGTGCTCCCCAACGAATTTCTTCATGCACTATAGATAGGAGTGATAGAGGAACTGAGAGCTTGAGAGCAGCGTGCTCTCTGTTTAATCAACGAGTACTGGGTGAACAATGATCAAATGTTCACTGAGAAGACATAGGCCCTAAAGGAAATGGATACTACCCAGGCACAGAGCTCCTAGCAGGTGGCCATGGTTGTAAAGGCATGCAGAATAGTGCCAGAGTTTCACATACTTGAGGATGCACAACCCAAGGCCAAGATCTGAAAACTAGTTGTAGGCATCCGCGATGCAAAAGAAGAGGTGGCAAGAGTTCAATTTGAACTCAACATGAAAATCACAGAGCTACAGCTCAAATCACAACCCTCGACTCCACCCAAGGTTAGGGAATAGCATGGAGCTACCATCAAGGAAGGGATGGCTACAGTGGATGTCGTAGTCATTGATTGTGCAGCTTTGTTTGAATAGGCAATGGAGTTAGTGATGACCCTGCAAGAACACCCCAACCTGTAGATATTGAACATAGAGATCTGCAAGCTCCAAAAGCAGTATGACGAGGTTAGGGTGACAACATGCTAATTGCTACAGCGCAACACCTCGCCAAGTTGCAAGAGGGAAAGCACCGCCTCGCATAGGTGGAAGCAACTTAGAAAAAAGAGGCAGTACTTAAGTCCAGGTTGGATCCTTGGTTGGAAGAAGCCTACCAAGTCTCAACCAACATTTAGGAGAAGATGACGAACTTGCAGCTCACACAGCAGAAGATCAAGTTTGTCGGCAAAGGACCATCTACAAAGCAGCTCATCGAACAAGTGAAGCAGGTAGCTACATAGAGCACTGTTGAGGTAGTAGTTGTGCAAGTGGAGCTGGGGGATCTTCACAGTAAGATCACCACACTAGTCGAGTGACTCAAGGCCGAGTCACGAACTTTGTGTTGGGGGCCTATTGGGATGGGGTCCCCTGGGTTAGTTTTGGGTTAAAAACCCAAATTTTGATGTAAAATTTGACAAAAAGATGTAAAGTCTCTGCGAATTGTGGATGTGGAGCATGTAGGTAGATAGGAGTCAAAAATGGTTTTTACCATCGTTATGTAAAATATTGATTCATTTTTTAGATCGATTGTATAAATAAGTGTGTCTTAGAGAGTCGAAGGCAAATCTATGTTTTTGTCTATGGGTACGACAATTGGAGTCTTAGAGAGTTAGCACAAAGAAGTAAGTCTTAGAGGAGGAAAGGGCTCTACAACTGAGTGCGTAGAGGCCTAGAGTAGTGTCCAGAGCTGAGTGCGCAGACCCCTACAGTTGAGTGTGCAGGGAAGTTTTGAGTCTGTAACCTTGTCTTGAAGATCAATAAAGAATACTATTAGAGAAATTCATATGTTTTATCTATTTCCTTTTGTTGTTTATGTTTGCGTAATATGTTGTGATGAGATAATGTCTTTATGAAATAATGATGTATTGATGTGCGAATCTACTGGATAAGTATTATTGATTGAACGTAATGCATGTTAAGTATTTACGCGAAGGTTATAATACTTTTTGTTGAGTTTGTTAAGCACTAAAGCAAATCTATGGGGATTTTGATCTAAGGCTAGTCTATGATGCATGTAATTAGATAACCTATCTATTAAAGGTTTGCAGAAGCCAATCGTAGACCTTCGCGGAGGTCTAGAGGCCATTTAAAGGGAACTACAATGTCAATATCTAAGGGCTTAGATATCTTCGTGAAGGGAGATCTAGGACATAAAAAGGACATCATACTAATCTCTCGGATGCAGAAACATGGTTCCAACATCCCCCCATACTGCTTCAACTGAGACTTCAGTCTGTGATACGCGGGTTGATGTCAAAAGGGCTAGTAGTGTAGGGTTTTGTTTGGCACAACTAACTTAGAACCTAGGTCAGGACCCACTAAGCCAACAATGTATATCCCAAACATACACCCTTTGCATGTATCCTGCTGCTCTAGTGCTCCTTTAGGGAGGCCCATTGAAATATATTACATGATCTTCAAAGTGCCATGTTGAAAATGGCCAAGTCTTCTATGCTATAATTCTCCAACATCTTGGCTTTGCACCTTCTCTACCTTTTTTCTCAATGCTGCACAGTCTCCCACATCTAATTTGTAGAGGTTCTCCACTCGAACCTTGATCTCCTTCACTTGTCCTGTGGCTACATGTCTCAAGAAAGCCTTCCCTTTGTTTAATATCACATCGTAGCCATGATCCTCTAACACGACTTTAGAAGCTACATTCTTCTCCAGACCCAGTACAAACATCACATCCTTGAGCTTGAGAGGGGAGCCAAACTCCCTCAAAAAAGTAATTGTACTAATACTAATCACAATATACCTTCTATCATCTCACATCTCGATGTGCATCTGGAGATCCTTCTCTAATCCACTGAAAATTTATTTTTTCCTGTCATGTGGAATGAAGCATCGTTGTTGAGATACCACCCACTACCCATCTTTGTGCTTTCCATGCATGCAATGAGGGTAAAATAAAGTTCTAACTGTGAAGCCAAGGCTTCACTCGCTACTCCTCTTATAGTCTTCTTGTTTTCTTTCTTATTTGGACACTTTGTTGCATGGTGCTTTGAATTCATGACAGTGAAAGCACTTGATTCTGGACAAGTCTTTCTTTTCTTCCCCCCTTCACTTGAATTTTCTTTGGATTGGGATTTATTCCCTTTTCCTTTATTTTCCTTTCTAGCCAGAGTACAATTCTCCTCATCCTCACCCTTGGATGAGGCCTTGTATCTGGTGCTCTGCCTTATCTCCTCCTATACCAAATCAAACCAACTGCATTCCAAATTTGGTAGCTTCTCCCTATTGTTCACTAAATATTGGTAGCGATGCTAGCTCTTTGGAAGGCCTAGAAGGGCTAGTCTCACCAAATCATCCTCTGCTACAATAACACCAACTTGACCAAGTTGATCATGACGCTTTGTGAACCTGCTCAGGTACTATGGAATGGTCTCATTCCTGTGCTCACTATTATTCTAGAAAAAATCTATTATCACTTGCCATATTGCATATGGAGTCTCTTTCCCATGGATATTAGAGACAATATGGTCTCATACTCCCTCCAATAAGATCCCCCTCGCCTTGGCAACACACTTCTTCCAATCTAATATATTATGGGCATCTACTGTTGTTCTTTTCGAAATATCATTATAAATGAATTCCTTCAACCCATTATCCTCTAGTACTGCCTCTATCAGTTACTTCCATGCAATATAATTTGAGCTTCCCTCAAGGGCATACTCAAGCCTTAGTCCATTGAAAGACATATTTTCAGTCCTGAAGAAAACCTACAACTTGATATGCAACTTTGAACCTCCTGCAATGACAACTTTGAAATATCTACTCTACAATGATTCTAGCTCTGATACCATCTACAAATTAATGTGTAGATTCAAAATTGCTCATGAAATTTACTAAATCACTAAAGTTGAAGCTACTCTACTCATTTTCGGAAGTTAATTCACCATATAAAACAAGAATAATTGAAGTGCAAAAAGAAACATCACACATACACAAATATTCATCTAGGGGAAAGAAACTACTCAAAACCCCTTACTATTTGTATTGCATTAACCAAAGAATAGAGAAGAAATACAATGTATGCTCAAGCTTGAGCACACCCTGCACTAGTATAGTCTATCTCTCTACCTCACTCACTGAACCTGGCTCAATGCTTAGCCAATTTCAATCCTTACTAAGCTCCTATTTCCTTTCCTTGTTCCCTTGGGAAATTTCCCTTATTATTTAGGAATTTCACACTAAGGAATTGCACAATTACCATAGGCCAATCCTCTAATTTCATGCACCACCTGTACAACTTGGATTTGTTTATAATTGATATTAAATTTCCCTTGAAATCCAATCTCAACTCCATAATTCGAATTCTCTGCATGCAAAAATTATTTTGGGTTGATTGATTAGTTAACTAGATGATCACTCAGTGTGAAAAAAGTTACACACCAACAACATGACCTACACTAGTTGTTTTGATAGTGAGAACAAGTTAAACTAACAATAACTCAAATTAACTTGAATAGATTGTTACAAATTAGAAATAAATGTTGAGAAATGGCAACAAGAAATTCCAGTTTAATTTTTCATTGAATTAAACTGTGAATTAAAATCGAATTCTATTCTCATAGCAACTTTTACATAGTTAATTAAGTTTAATTGACTTAATTAGCTTAGGAATTTCAAGTTGGAAGTCTTTTTTTAGTCATGTATGTGTTCTCCCTAAATCTTATGGGTCCAGGATGAGTTTATTTGAGTTGTAATTAGATAACTCAATTTGACTAAGTTATAAACAGTTAAACTAGTTCTAACTGTTTGTGAAACTAGTAGAGGATTAGTAGTGAGTTGGTGCACTAGTGAATCCTCAGGTGATACTCTAGCTAACTAAAGATTCCCTCTTGAGAAACTCATGCATGTCAGTCCAAAGAAAGGCCTAGTTGAGACTAGAGTGCAAGGATAGTGTACTATCAGTTGTAGAATGATCTAAGTTGTACAGATCATGCATGCAATCAGAAGAGGGCCTAGATTTGGATTGTGTAGCTATCAAAGAAGGAATTCCCAATTGAATATGGGCTACTTCTCATAGGAATTGTGCAAGGAAATAGGGGCTCAGCAGGTAGCAGAAATTGGCTAAGTTTTGGTTAGTGCGGGCTTGTGAGGGAGAGAGTTGATCATACTTGTTCAGAATTATTCTTGTGAGAAAAAACATTGTATTATCACTCAGATTTATAATTAATGAAATAGATAGTCGAGGTTTTGAGCAGTGGATGTCCCCAGAGGAACAATTGTTTTATGTGTCTTTTATTATCTTCCTCTTGTCAATTATTGTTTTCATTGATTCTTGGTTTTCATTAGTTAAGAGTAGAGTATATTCTTGTCTTGTGTTTTAGTACATTTCATGAGCTATGAATCTACAGGAAAATATACATGGTATCGGAGTTGAAGACAATATACTAGAGGAGATTTCGAAGTTTTGAGTTTTCTTGTAGTGGCTGCAACACCCTCCAAAATTTCAGTCTGCATCAAAATTTCAGAGCCTTCCTTTGTTTTTTCCCCTTAATGGTTGTAAACCCTCAGGCTTATCCCATGAGTTTTTGTTGAGTCTTCACACCCTTTTGCTTGATTGACCACTGGTCATCTCTTGGCATGTTGATTGCTATGTCTTTCTTATGAGTTTTCTCTGGCGATTTTGAAGGCATGAGTTGTTTTTTCTCTATCGACACCAGTCGCACTCACACCCAAAGGTGTAAACATTGTGGCACAAGTGTCATCACAGTCGTTCGAAGACATATCTCAATTGTCGCACTTTTCATTCTTAACCTTTGAGTCAGTCTCACTAAGCACATGTTTTTCTTGTTGGTTTGAGGTGTCTTATCATCGAGTCGTGCTAAGTGTGTGATCACAATGTTATGAATGCACAAGTTCACTTGCTTTCACACTTAGTCATTTTTCCCGAAAATTTTCCGACTGGACAACCCTCCTTCAACCAAACATCGATCTCAGTGACCTTGCACTACAAGCTAGAATTGTGCAGAGCTTTAGGTTGTCCTCCAGGAAATTTGCACTATGCAATTCCAGAAATGAGCCAACTGATTATCTCCCAGAACTATGTATATTTTTTCCCAGAACTCGATCTAGTCTGCGCTTCTTGCAAGGTCACCCATCAAGCCTCCTTCTGGTCAATCGAAAAAAATTAACTTGAGCTAGGACCTAGGGCTACACTGATCTCCAAAACTATGCAGAACTTTTCTAGCCTGACTGCCTTACACTACCTTCAGAAACTGCATAGACATGTGGGACATGCCTCTGTTTCCTACCACTGCACTTTCCTAGGAAATTGTGCAGATCTGACAGGAAGGCTTCCTTGCTGGCCTGCTTTTTTCTCCCTCAAAAAATTTTGAAGATTTTTCTATCATGTGCTCTTCTTCCCTGCTCTATAATCAGCCTAGAATATGTGTAGTTATGTTCGGGAGCCCTTGCTTCGTGTCCCGGACTATCTCCCAGAATTGCACAATTTTGACCAGGAGCTCCTACAACCTAATCTTGTCCCCCTCTAGAAAATTGTAGAGATTTTTCTACCAGAGCCTCTTGCGGCCTACCCTATCTTCCCTGCAAAAACTACGCAGATCCTAGTTGGATGACCTACCCAATTCTCCCCTCTAAAATTGTGCAGATTAGCCCACCAATTCCCTGACACCCTATCTAATCTTCCTCCCGAAAACTGCACAATTCTTCCTCCCAACTGGGTTTTTCCCCCGTAGCTGTCACTGATGTCCCGAATTGCACAAATCTACCTCCCATTGACGTCTGCATTATTTTTCCTAACAGTGCTTCGAAGCCTCACATCTTAGCCTGACCTGTGCTCTACGCAGTTTCAGTGCCATGTCCCACTCCCAGTCACCTACATCGAAATAGAAAACAATGCATCATGTTCAACTAGGAGATTTCTGGATTTGATGTCATATCGTCATGAGTGATTGTAGGAATAGGTACATTGATGAAACATGGTTTGACAACAAATGGGATGGAGAAGAGGCACATGTTATAAGACTTTCTCACAATCGAACGAACACACGAAGCACATTGAGCAGCGAGTGAAAGACACACATACACATGAACCATCAAGCAAAGACAAATACCATTAAAGACCCTGCACACTTTTCCATGCGGAGGTGAAGACATGTTACACCAAGACCATACCCTCACTCAGCAGCACAACAACTCAACACAGACACCATAGTTAGCTAGTACATGTCAGCAGTGTCATGTCGAGTTGTGCCATGGTTTATCTCGGCCACATCACTACTATGGGCCATACTTGTTGTAATCAATGTAATATAAAGTGTAAGTCCAAGAGACCCACATATGAAGTCGAAGAGTCATGTAAAGTCGAAAAGTCATAGGAATTCAAACAATCATGAGGGAAGTTGGAGAGTCACAAGGGTCAATTATTCCCCCTTTGGCTATATATACCACCTCATTGTATGAGAAAAGGACTTTTCACCTTGGTTCCTCCTGCATAGCCTTCAAAGTTTGTAGTTTTTTCTTTGAGAAGTGAGTAGTGGCTCCAACGTCCCACTACTAGGACTAATGATGTATGGTGTATATATTAGTCTTGGATCTTTTTCCTAATTCAGAAGCCTATCTCAGGCTAGCACGTTTTCACGCATTTTTTGTATCCATTTGTAAGACTATTCTTGAAACATTTGTAATGCATGTTTGCTTAACCTGTAATAAGATTATTGAACTACTTCAATTATTTTAGTACTCATATTGTTGAAGATGTGTTGTATTTTTTATCACTATTGTCCCATCCGTGTGAACTACTCCGCCAAACATTAGACATACCATCTTTGTGTTTTCTTGGTTTTAACAACTATCACCCCTATGTGGACTACTCTGTTAGATGATGTATGTGTTTTCCCTTGAACTTTGGTTTTCATGACTATCGCATCTGTTGTGGACTATTCCATTGGATGATGGACAAACCCTTGTTATCGTTCACATGTGTTTCTTCCTGGGTTGGGTCTATTCCCTCTTATCAAGAGGCTCACTTTACTCTGCCCTTTTACAATAAGAGAACCTAGACAAGAGTTACATTACGCACTCACCAGGCACACATACTTTGTTGTTTGAAGATACCAGTGTAACACTATCATGTGCTAACAGCTAAAGCCAAGGAATATCTTTAAGATAATGGAAATCAGGCTATCATACTAGATGGGACTCCTACAGTAAATAGTGTGAGGTCTAGTTGGGACCTCATACCAGGGAGATCCCCTTTGTTGGTGAGTCTAGAATCGTCAAAACAATGGTGCTAAAAGGACGGCCAGATGACAAGTTGAGCCTGTTGCCTCTAGTTTTAATCTCTTATCTAAAATGGCTCATACACTAATCATGCTCCGGTGGGGTTTCACCAATTTTTCTCTTCATCAAATTTCACTCCCCGATGAGCTTCTCAATCACTTGTCCCAATTAAAGTTTGATGGTGAGGACGAAACGTCCATATCCAAGCACATTCTGATTTTCTTCAATTTTCCTAAAATTATGAAATCGATAATGAAGAGTCTTCTTGTGTGCTTTTCTTCCTCACCCTTGAAGGTCATGCTAATTGGTGGTGTCATACCTTTCCACCTGCTTCCATCCATTCCCTTCTCCCTTTTCTCAAGAAGCTCCATCAAGCCTTCGATAAGTATAACTACCGAGATGTTTATGGAAGAATCAACCTATTAAGAATATAGCCTAATGAATTAGTTGAGAAATTCTCTGATCGATTTCTTCACCTTTTCTATGAAATTCCATAAGAAGATTTGAAATGGGATTTCTTGAAATAAGGGTTCGAATGTTTGGTTTGTGTCTCTTCATACGATGAACCTGAACCTCCTAATTTTTCTACTTCCCCAACTCTTGCAGATCATGAGGAACCTCAGATTGTAGAAGAGGGGCCCAACACCCTGTTTGTTCCTTGTCCTCCTCCTTTTCCTATCCAGATGTGGGTGCCTCCTTGCGATGATTCTGAAGCTAAGGAACCTATGCAACATGTCCCCAACCAATCTTCTCGTTTGTCTTCCGCTTCCATGGAGGAAGTTCTAGAATGGCTAAGAGCCAAGACTCACTCCTCCATTTTGCAAGTGGACTCAAACCATGACTCCTTGTACCATGACTCACTTGATCAATCTATTTCACCAACCAACTGTGTACATTTTCTCGATTCTCAAGATGTTGGTTCAAATTGCAATCAGGCGCAAGGTAAACACATTACACCAATAGAGGAGAAGAAAGGTGATGACACTATCAATTCCCCCGCTCTTATTCAAAATTGTTTGCATCAAAACAATGAACTTCCATTCTCTAACAATTCTCAATCGCTAATCTCAGGGAAATATCTTGTACAATTAATCCTTTCAATCAACCCCCAGTCTTGGGAATTCATCGCCCCCATGCTTCCATATACCATGATGAATGCCTAAGCACATCATGTGATCTTCCATTTTATCATGAATACTCTAACTCAGATCTACAATTTCCTCCGGTCGAGGAATACATTCATATCAAAAATTCCTCTTCACCTCACTCTCCCATGCCTCCTACCATTCACAACACATACACATGCATCGTAGATACTCCCTGTTCTCTTACTTCTTCATCCAATGATTTATATCCTCAATTGAAACAAGGTAGTGAGGTTGTCCATGATGAAGTTGAAAACAGTTTAATCATAGAGTGTACTTCCCATTCCCCATCATCTCTTCTCTTGCATGAAGAAAACTCTTCAAGTTAGCTTATTGAAGCTAAAAAATCTAGTGCAACCTGAAACAGATATTGCTTCCATCCTGAGAGAAATTTTAAAATTAGAAACAATAGCCATCTTCAAGTGATGCATGATCTGATTCAAACTTCAAAATATGATTCTGCAATTCTAGAAAGTTCTGAGACTTTCTAGGGAGTCAAGGCACTTCAATGTCCGTTTATGGTTATGTGAGGACCTCGCAACTTTGGTAAGCCTCCAAAACCCAATCAGATATGGTTTCTCATGCACAATCCATATACTCTGTATTGTTTCACTCGATGTTAATTCACATGTAAAAATTGTCTAGTATTTCAGATGTGATCTCTCAAATTTTCAAAATTTCACTTATGGTTGAATTCACAAATCTGCCACACCACATTCATCTTCATGCACATCTCTTACATAAAACTCGAGGTGGGAGTGTTAGTCTCTCATGAAATCATGGAATTGTGAGGTTCATCATCTCATAGACTATCTTTTCCCACAATAATACTTATCGAATTTTCATTTTCATGACCATCTCCTCAATCTCCTTGTGAAACTTGTACTTCAAATCTTCTCGCTCATCACACCAACAATCCACCTATGTGATGATGAGCGCACAAGCTATCACATGAATCAAGTTACTTTCACTTCACCATGCCCCAACTGGTTTCACATATTCACAATGATGGCATCCCTTTTACATTCCTGTGACGACCATGATGCTTGCGCAATTTTTCACCAGTTGTAGGGGGGTGGTCTGTCATGTCTAGCTCACATTGAACTTGGTTCCACTGATCAGAGCATTCGTAAGATTGTTCAAATGAATTTTTATTTGTTTGTTTCAAACTAGGAATCTGATATTTTAACAAATTCATTGGATCATTTTCCCATCTCGAGTGACTATCATGCACCTTATCATTTTCCCAACAGTACATTCAATGACAGTTACTTCATGCTCTCTGATATTCACTGCTTAGCATCTTTCTCCTCATATTTCTGTCAAGCTGGTGATGCACTTCATCCTGTGCTAATTGTTATGGCAGGTCCTCACTGTCTTGGCATGACTGATGAGAATGATCAGATTTAATTTTATGTACAATATTCCCATCACGATCCTGTCTCTCCAATCAAAAAGCCATATTTTCATAGGTCACGAGATCTTCCAAAAAATAATTATGAATTTCATGATCCAACCACTCAATGGCTGGAACAATCTTACTTGGCAAGCCATATTGTAGGCAACAAGCTTCAATCCTTCCTCGTGCTCACTAAGAAGCTTGTTGCAGATGAAAAAACACTTGCAAGAACCTTTCGAAGCTTGTTGAATAATAGTACATCAAAAAGGTAAGCATGCGTATTGGGTGGTCATGACACATTTTTCTTCCCAAAGGCAGCACCTTCCTTTCTGTATGAAATATTTTCAAGCTTTTGTATTTTCTGTTGCACACTATTTGTTATATGTTTTAATCTCTTGTATCTTTGTGGTTGCAGTTCAAGAATGACTATGGTGGCTTCACTGGAAATTTCATGTCATGTAATCCAAACTATTTAGCTATTAGGATATGAGTAGGTTTAGTTGCATGTTATTTTTCCTTCCTTGAACTCGTCTTGCTCTTGTAGTCTATCATGGTTTTCTTATTTTCATTATGTTTTCTTTTATCATTTTTATTTCTTGTCTTCTAGTTTTGTTTACTTGTTGTGTTCTCTTTTCCTTGTCTTGTTTTTTCCTTTCATGTTGAGTTTTCCTTTTGTTTTTGCTACATGTCTAAGTGTTGTGCATATACTGTATTCTGGCTTTTAATACGTATATGGCTGAAGTACATGAGTCTAGTGATACGACAGTGCTTGGCCTGTCCTGTGTCCATATTCTTTACGTTTAGTTGTGAATTTTGGTCAATGATTTCTTAATGGAAAATATGATCTGTTTGTAAGGGAAACTCTTGTCAAACCTTGAACCTATGTCCAAACTGGGAAACCTCATGCCTGTGCTCAATCTTTTGCTCTATGTGTCTAAGCTTATTCAACTAGTAGAAACGGAGAAGGGGAAAAATCTAAACGGGCAAACCTAAATCAGAGACCTTAAATGCTTCTCTGAAGGAACAACCTCTTATGCTCTCAATAAGTCAAGATCCCTCTTCCGCCCAAAAATAAACAAGTGCCTATGCACAGTCCTATTTCAAAAAATATATATACAAAGGAAAATGAAGAGAAAGGCTTCCTTCGTAGAGAGGTGAAGCAAGCAACTCCACTGGGGTATTGTTCAGGCTTGCTGGAAGTGGAGAAATGCTTGTGTTCCTACGTGACTTTGCTGGGGTACTGTCCAGGCCTACTGGCAGTGGAGCAACACCAAAGATGAAAACTTATACTTTGCAAATCTTCAGCTCACGAACCAAACTACCCTTCCTGATTTTGAAACACTGTGAGCTAGCTGAAAATTTTGTTGTGTTTAACTAAGTTGGTACAAGGTGAACCATGTATGTCCACGTGGTAAGGGGGAAGCCAAAGTAACCTGTGCAATGAATCAATACTCCTTGAAAGGCCAAGGCCCTATGATGAAAATGAAATGAAACGGAGAAGCTAGTATTCAACTAGTGTGTTGCCAAGTGTTTTAGTGGTTGCAACACCCTCCAAAATTTTGGCCTGCATCCAAATTTCGGAGCCTTCCTTGGTTTTTCCCCTTGATGATTGCAAACACTCAAGCTCATCCCATGAGCTCTTGTCGATTCTTCACACCCTTTGGCTTGATTGACCACCATCATCTCTTGGAATGTTGATTGATATGTCTTGCTTACAAGTTTGTTCTAGTGATTTTGAAGGTTTTTTTTTGTGTGCATGAGTTGTTTTCGCTCTGTCGATATAATTCGCACTCACATAAAAAGGTGTAAACACTATCGCAAAAGTGTTGTCACGGTCGTTCGAAGACATATCTCATTTTTCACACTTGTCGCTTTTAACCTTTGAGTCAGTCTCACTGAGCACATGCTTGTCTTGTTGGTTTGATGTTTCTTGTCATCAAGTCATGCTAAGTGTGTGATCACAATGTCATGAATGCACAATTTCACTTGATTTCACACTTAGTTATTTTTCATGAAAATCTGTCGATTGGACAACCCTCCTTCAACCAGACCCCGATCTCAGTGACCTTGCACTATTGCCCAGAACTGCGCACAACTTGAGGTTGTCCTCCAAGCAATTTGCACTGCACAATTCTAGAAATGAACCAGTTGACTGTCTCCTAGAACTACCCAGAAGTTGTCCCATAACCCAATCTAGTTTTTGCTTCCCGGAAGATTACTCATCAAGCCTCCCTCTGGTCAATCGAGAAAAATTATCTTGAGTTGGGATCCAGGGCTGCCCTAATCTCCAAAAATGCGTAGAACTTTTCCAGCATGAATACCTTTCATTGCATGCAGAAACTGCGCAGACATGTGGGACAGGCCTCTACTTCCTGTCACTGCACTGTCCTGGGAAATTCGCAGATCTGACAAGCAAGCTTCCCTGCTAGCCTGCTATGTTCTCCCTCATAAAATTGTGCATATTTTTTTGTCACCTACCCTTCTACCCCACTTTGTAATTAGCCAAAATATTGTGCAGTTATGTCTGGGAGCCCCCGCTACCCATCCTAGATTGTCTCTGAGAATTCGCAATTTTGACCAGCAGCTCCTATAGCTCGATCTTGTCCTCCTCTAGAAAACTGCGCAAATTTTGGCCAATGCCTCCTGCTGCCTTCCTTGTCTTCCTCGAAGAAGCTACAAAGATTCTAGCTAGATGACATGCCCAGAGCTCCCCTTGAAAATTGCATAGATTAGCTCAGCAGTTCCCCAACACCTTCCCTTGTCTTCCTCCCATAAACTAGGCAATTCTGCCTCCCAGCTAGATTTTTCCCCTATAGTTGTCATTGTTGTCCCAAATTGCGCAAATTTTCCTCCCAGTGACATCTACACTATTTTTCCTGATAGTTCTATGGATCTTCGCATCCCGGCCTGAGTTGTGCTCTGCACAGTTTTAGTGCCATGTCCCTCTCCCAGTCACTTGCATCGAAACGAAAAACAATGCAATGTGTTAGACTAGGAGATTTCTGGATTTTATGTCGTCTCATCATGAGTGATTACGCTGGGCCAACCTCTGAATATGAAGGTAAGGCCGTTCATGTTAACGTATGTAGAAGCTTGTCTCAATTGCGATTTCCCTGAATATAGTCAATGTTGAATACGTTTTTGTGATTTGATGCAACCCTGAATAGATTATAGAGGCCTTGCCTCTTCGATTCATAGAATAGGTACATCGATGAAACATGATGTGACAACAAATGGAGTGGAGAAGAGGCACATGCTAGAAGACTTTCTCATAGTCGAACGAACACACGAAGCACATTGAGCAGTGAGCGAAAGGGAAACATACACATTCACCATAAAGCAAAGACCAAGACCATTGAAGACCTCGTGCACTTTTCCATATGAAGGTGAAGACATGTTACACCAAGAAAATACCATCACTTAGCAGCACAGTAGCATGACATAGACACACTATCAGCCAATCCATGTCAACAGTGTCATGTTAAGTTGTGTCATGAATTGTCTCGGCCACATCACTACTATGGACCATACTTTTTGTAATCAATGTAATGTAAGGTGGAAGTCCAAGAGACCCACATATAAAGTTGAAGAGTCATGTAAATTCAAAAAGTCATAGGAAGTCAAACAGTCATGAGGGAATTCAAAGAGTCACAATGGTCAATTATTCCCCCTTTGGCTATATATACCCCCTCATTGTATGAGCAAAGGACTTTTCAGTTTGGCTCCTCCCGCATAGCCTTCAGAGTTTGTAGTCTATTCTTTGAGGAGCGAGCAGTGGCTCCAACATCCCACTCCTGGGACTAGTGATGTATGGTGTACATACGTGTCTTGGATATTTTGCTTAATTTAGAAGCCTGTCTCGGGCCAACACATTTTCACGCATGTTTTGTATCTATTTCTAAGACTATTCTTTAAGCGTTTGTAATGCATAGTTGCTTAACTTATACTATGATAGTTGAACTACTTCGGTTATTTAGTACTCATATTGTTGAAGATGTGTTGTATTTTTTATCACTACCATCTTGTCCATGTGGACTACTTCGCCAGACATTAGACAGGTCATCTTTGTGTTTTATCATTTTTAACCACTGTCACCCCCATGTGGACTACTCTGCTAGACGATGTACGTGTTTTCCCTTGAAATTTTGTTTTCACAACTACCGCATCTATTGTGGACTATTGCACTGGATGTTGGATAGAACCTTGTTGTTTTCCACGTGTGTTTCTTCCTAGGTTGGGACTATTCTCTCTCATTAGGAGGCTCAATTTACTCTCCCCTTTTATAGTAAGAGAACCTAGACACGAGTTACATTACGCACTCACCGGGAACACGTACCTTGTTGTTTGAAGATACCAACATAACACTCTCATGTGATGACAGCTAGAGCCAAGCTAGATATTTAAGATAATGGCAACCGGGCCATCATACCAGATGGGACCCCTACACCAAATGGTGTGAGGTCTAGTTTGGACTTCGTACCCGAGAGATCCCCTTTGTTGGTGGGTCCATCACTGTCAAAAAAAATTTGGATTACAGATGAAATTCGAATTTGTAATATATACTTCAAGATCCAAAGATGGCATTCTATGGTTTGCAGCTCGAGTATGCCTTGTAAGGCAACTTGAATTATATAGCCTGGAAGGATAGAATGGAGGTTGTTTTGGAGGATAATGGTTTAAAGGAATTCGTTTATCAAGACACTCTGAGGCCAATGACATCAGATGCACAAAATCTGGCCAAATGGAAGAGGTGTGTGGTGAAGGTGAGGCAGATAATCCTTGAGGGAGTTCAAGACCACATTGTTTCGAGTCTCCATGGGAAGGAAACCCCATATGCTATGTGGAAATAATTGACGGACCTATTCCAAAATAGCAGTGACCATAGGAAGTTGGAACTGAAAGAAAAACTTTGAAAAATCAAGATGGAGAAAGGTGAGACCATTCCAAAATACTTGACGAAGTTCAATCACTGACGTGATGAGCTTGGAAGTATTGGAATAACCATTGTCGAGGATGAAATGGTGAGCCTAGCTCTCCTAGGCCTTCCCAAGAGATGGAATAACTATCAAGACTATGTCAATGGGAGGGAGACTCTTCCAAATTGGGAACGACTATGGTCAGATTTGATGTAGGAGGAGATTAGAAGGAATACCAGAGATGGTTCCTCATCAAAGACTAATGATGAGGAAAATTGTGCCTTAGCAAGTAAGTCGAGGAAAGGGAAAGGGAAGGTGTCCCATTCCAAATTGGATTATTACCATGGAGGTAAGAAGAAAGACATGATGAAAGTTCAATTTTTTCATTGTCACAAGCTGGGCCATTTTGCTACAAATTTTATGCTCAAGAAGTCCAAGAAGAAGTCCTTAGGAGGAGCAGTGCATGAGGCTTTGGCCTCTTAATTTGAATTGGAATTTACTCTCATTTCATGCATGGTGTCATCAATGATGATGGTACCTTGATAGTGGAGCTTCATTCCACATGACTGCTGACAAGGATTTTTCAATGACCTGGAGGAGAAAGATCTCCATATTCATATTGAGATGGGTGACAATGGGAGGTATAGTGCTACTGGATTGGGCATTGTTACTTTTTAGAGGGAGAAGGGTGCTCCTCTCACCTTGAGGGATGTTACATATGTTCCCGGGTTGAAAAATAACTTAGTAATGATCGACATGATTGAGGATAGAGGCTATGATGTGATTTTATAGAAAGAAAAAGGCGTTCCTTCGACACATATCCACGGTCAAGTAAAGAATATAGGGATTCAAGTTAAGAATCTCTATAAGCTAGAGGTAGAGGATTGTGTTTCTTTGATCACGAAAGGAAAGAAGGTGCAAAGATGAGACATTGGTGATTTGTGGCACAAACGATTGGGCCACTTGCATCATGGGGCTTTGAAAATCATGCAACAAATCTCTACTGGTCTTCCCAAAGGTATGCTAGAGAAATTTGATACATGCAAGGGGTTTACTTTGGGAAAATACACCAAGACTTCCTTTCATGACAGAGATAGTCGAGCAAAGGCGATTCTAGAGCGAGTCCATTCAGATGTGTGTGGACCATCCTTGATAGCATCCATGACCAAACACATGTATTATGTTATATTTGTTGACGACTTTTCTTGCAAATTCTGGATAGTTTTCATGCAGAAGAAGGATCAAACTTTCACAAAGTTTTGTGAATTTAAAGCATTGGTCAAGAAAGAGTCTGGAAAGAAGGTTAAAGATCTAATGAGTGATAATAGTGGTGAGTATGCCTCAAGTGATTTTAATAACTTCTATGCAGCAGAAGGGATTAAACGGGAGTTGACGGCACCCCATAACCCACAGCAGAATGGGGTGGTTGAGAGGAAGAATATGTTGTAAATAATACTGGGGGGAGGGTGAATCAGTATTATCAAATCGATATAACTTTTTCATTTTCATACTCAGATTCATATACGCTACTTCAGTTAAGTCAAACCACATGTATACACAACTGTGTGTAATGCAACAAGCGTATATCCAGTAAACTTATGATTCAGTTAGTTGATCCTTTAATGAGTGCATCAGAATATTATTAACCATATTAACAATAAACAGGAGCAATAAAACAGAATAGATCATCACACATAAGAAACACACATGAACACCATGATATAAGATGGAAACCCAATGTGGGTGAAAACCACCTGCTGCAATTCGTCTCTATCTTCTTTCAATTAGAAACTTCTTTTTACAATGGTTCTGTACTGGTGCAGTCTTATGCCAGTATGCAGGGTTCTACCTGCAGAAGGCTACAACCTTCTCTTATCTTCCAGGGACCACGTTTCATAAATTTTTAGACTGGATCCATAGATATCAACTATACCTACATCATCAATCTCTGAATCACCCAATACTGAATCACTAAAATCCTGTCATCAAAACATAGTTACCAGAACACAGACCAGAGCCCAGAACTCTGCAATAACCACTAGAACCAACAACAACCTGAAACATCAAATCTCATATGCTACTTAACTGTGTCAAACCGGCGTGTATACGCCCTTTCACCAGAGAGAACCCGCGTACAGATCTAAAGATAATTACTTAGACCTTCGCTGCAATTTCCAACTTTAGATATACCCATACAATAAGATATAAAGGATAAAACATGTGTCATTACTCAGATCTACTCATGATCATACCGTATAATGATAATACATTTTATTCTTCAAGATCCCGGTCCATCAACCTTTATCAACCGCATAGGAGCCTCCTTGATTCAGATCGAGCCAAGCATCACAAACCCATAACCAGTATACTAGATCTCACACTTCATCAAATATTCAACACCCTCTCACTCCTTGGCCTAATGATCTTCTCCTTATATAGGTTTAGGCTTCTCTCAATACCATGGTCCAAAACCATGTAGAACCAATACCTTGGACCCAATACCTGGGTTTAACACTTCAGACGCAATACCAAGGACCAAAACCATAGGTCTAAATACCACAGACCCAAACATAAGCTTTCCCACATGTACGTGCTTTTCCGTGCATGAAAGTGTGTGCATACGCATACGCGACTTTTGATCAGCAATCCCGCGTGTATAACCTGCGTGTATACCCTACTTGGTATATAGCGAACCTGCGTATATACGTGACTTGGTACATAGTGAACCTACGTATAACCTGCGTGTATACCGTACTTGGTATATAGTGAACCTGCATATATACTCTTTTTTCTTCATTCTTTGTAGTGTGATCATCAACTCTTTGCTACTGACCTGCTGCACTATGATATGTCATCTGTGTGAGTTACCATCAAGGACAACACTTGTATCATAATGCCAACAAAATAGAGGCATTGTAGAGGCAGCATGGGCGATGTTGCATGATCAAGGCCTACCACTACACTTTTGGGATGAGGCATGCAACACAGTGGTTTATTTGCATAATCGTAGCCAACATCAGATACTTAGGATGAAGACACCAGAGGAGGCTTATTCCGGTAAGAGACTAGATGTTGGTCACTTCTAGATTTTTGGGTCATCAATACATTTCCATGTGACCAAAGATACATGGAAGAAGATTGAGCTGACAGCAGAGTTGGGGATATTTTTGGGGTACTCTAATACACCTCACAACTATCGGGTGTACTTACCGACCAACAAGATGGAAATGGTTCACAGGGATATCAGATTCGATGAGGAGAAGGCCATGCGAGTTTCCCTTGAGAGGTATCTTGAGCTATATGCAGTTGAGGAGATTTTATCTCCTAAGGTTGAGGAGCATCAGATTGATGTGGAGCATCCACATGCAGAGGATCTGGGAGTGGAGACATCCACTCAGGCAAAGATTTCCAGAGATGGGAGAAAGTGCACTAGAGAGGCTGACAGGTTATTGCATGATGCGTGGGAGAATGTCGAAGAACCCACATCTCAGCGTAGGCAGAGGAGTTCACCAAAAAGGTACATTGGATACATGGCTCTTAGAAGAAGATGTGTTGAGACAGAGACATCTTCCTTTGAGGAAGTAGTGCAACAGCTAATTTGGGTTGATGTCATGGTGGAGGAGTATGATTCCATAGTTTATAATGTGTTTGGGATGTGGTCCCAAGATCGGAGATCTCACCACTGACTTGGTCTCGACACATCTTGGTTTACCTTGTAAATCCTTCGAGAACAAGTTAGTGGTGAGATCTCAATGGCTCTACAAGGTAAACCAAGTTGCAGATGGTAGTAAGGAGAAGAACAAGGCCAGGTTTGTGGCCCATGGTTTTTCACAGGTAGAGGGGATTGACTATGTTGAGACCTTTTCTCCTGTTGCAAGGTACTTATTGATAAGATCTATATTGTCACTATTAGCACAGATGGGTTGGAAGATACATCATATGGATGTAAATATAGCCTTCCTTAATGGCACAATTTAGGAAGAGGTGTACATAGAGTAGTCTAAAGGTTTCGAGACCTTCCATCATGAGTCGCATATGTGTCATCTCAAGAGGGTGTTGTATGGGTTGAAGCAAGCACCTAGTGCTTGGTACACCAGTATTGATAGCTACTTCACCAAGTTGGGCTTCACCAAGAGTGAAGAGGATGTGAACCTGTACCACATAATGGTGGAAGGTAAATTGTTGATCATAGTTTTATATGTTCATAATTTGGTTCTGACAGGTGATGATCAGTTAATCAAGTCTTGCAAGGAGGAACTTGAAAGAGATTTTGAGATTAAGGACATGGAACTCATGCATTACTTTCTGGGCATAGAAGTATGGAAGGGTAATGGGGAATTGTTTGTGTCTCAGGGAAAGTATGCCAACGAGATACTCAAGAGGTTTCGAATGGAGAGCAGCAAACCCTTGGAGACTCCTCTAGAAAATAAATGTAGGAAGGAGGATGCTACTTTAGGGGAAGTAGTGGAAGCTACTGTTTACAAGAAACTTGTGGGTTCTCTCATGTACTTAGTGAACACACAACCAGATATGTGTTATGTAGTTAACTAGCTTATTCAAGTGATGGTTAGGCCTACCAATCTATATTGGAAGGTGGAAAAGCATTTGTTGAGATACCTCAAGGGCACTACTCAGTATGGATTGTGTTACATATATAAAAAGGGAGTGAAGCTTCAAGGCTTCACCGATGCAGATTGGGAAGGGATTCCATCTAACAAGAAGAGCACATCAGGAGGGATATTTAATATTGAGTCAGCCATAGTTTCTTGGTATAGTAAGAAACGGAGACCGGTTGCACTCAATTCAACAAAGGCAGAGTACATAGCTGCAAGTCAAGAAGCATGTGAGGCCATCTGGATGAGGAAGATTCTGGTTGGTATGTTTGGTCAGCAGATGGATCCAACTGTGATTTACTTTGATAATTATATTTGTATCAAACTCTCTGAAAATCCAGTTTTTCATGATTGGTCCAAGCATATAGATACCTGATATTATCATCCTCGAGATTGTGTATTGAGGCGGATTATGTTGTTGGAGTACATTCCCACGGAGGAGAAAGATCTTGACATTTTGACAAAGGCATTGTCAATATGTAAATTCAAGTTTCATAGAGACAGGATCATGATAGCTGATAATCCCTTTCTTGTGGAGAGGGAGTGTTGAGAAATGGAAACAAGAAATTTCAGCTTAATTTGTCCTTGAATTAAATTGTGAATTAAAATTGAATTCTATTCTCATAACAACTTATAAATAGTTAATTAAGTTTATTTGACTTAATTAGCTTAGGAATTTCAAGTTGGAATGCTTTCTGTAGTCATGTATATGTTCTCCCTAAATTTTAGGGGTCCAAGATTATTTTATTTGAGTTGTAATTAGATAACTCAGTTTGACTGAGTTGTAGAAAGTTAAACTAGTTCTAACTATTGTTGGAACTAGTAGGGGATTAGTAGTAAGAGTATGCATTCTTAGGTGCTACTTCAGCAAATTGAATTTTTCCTCATTTGAAACTCGTGCATGTCAGTTCAGAGAAATACCCAGTTGAGATTAGAGTATAGGGACAGTGTACTATCAAATGTAGAATGATCTGATTTGTACAGATCATGCATGCAATCAGAAGAGGACCTAGATTTGGATTGTGGAGTTATAGAAGAAGGAATTCCCAATTAAATATGGGCTATTGAATTGCTCAAGGAAATAGGGGCTCAACAAGCAGCAGAAATTGGCTAAGTGTTGGTCAGTGTGGGCTTGTGTGGTAGAGAGTTGATCATACTTATGCGGAATGGTTCTTGTGAGAACAAGCTTTGTATTATCACTTAGATTTTTACTTAATGCAATAGATAGTTGGGGTTTTGAGCAGTGGCTTTCCCCAAAGAAACAATTGTATTATGTGTCTTTTATTATCTTCCTCTTTTTAATTATTGTTTTCATCGATTCTTGGTTTCCGATTTTTAAAGAGTAGAGTAGATTCTTGTCTTGTGTTTTACTACATTACATGAGTTGTGAATCTACAGGAAAATCTAAAATCAATCATGTAAAAATAAACTCAAGTTTCTCCAACTCAAATTTACTGAGTTAACTGAGTGAAAAGAGCCATGTCACCTTAGTTAACTATGTCCAAGTATTCTGTTGAAATTGAAATTTGTATTTTAATCTAGTTTGACCAAGGAAAAGTCAAAACTAGATTTCTTGTTGCATTTTCAACAAAGGTCATGTCTAAAGACTAGTTGTAGAGAAAGAAACACAAAATACGTAGTGCCTAATGAAAAATAATAATAATAATAAATAAATAAATAAATGAATGAAGGTGCTAGAAAAACAAAATGTTCAACAACAACAACAGTTGTAGGTACTTCATATTGCTACAAATGTTATCAAAAGATCAATAGAGTTAAGTAGATCTCATGAATTATCGTATCCTTCATTCTATTATGTATTATTGACTAATTTCATTGAAATGGAAATATATAAGGCAACAATGTAGGTAGAAATTGGAAAGAAATGGGAGCAATGCATGGAAGAAGACATTGACTCCTTAGTACATAACCATATTTTGGACTTGGCTCCATTGCATGTAGATAAAATAGAATTGTTGAAATAAATGGGTTTACAAGTTAAGAAGAAGATGGAGGAAAAAAGAGATACAAGGACATGCTTGTTGTAAAGGGTTTTGCACAAAAGAAAGGTACATATTTTGATGAAATATTTTTCTCGTATTCTCAAAAATACTTCAATTAGAACTTATTTAAGTTGACTAGCAATAAATTATTTGCATCTTGAGCAATTAGAAGTAAAGACAATGTTTCTCCATGACGACATGGAGGGAGATATTTACAACAACAGTCATGGGGATATGAGGTCAAAGGGAAGGAATACTCAATATGTAGACCAAAGAAGAGTTTTTATGGTTTAAAGAAAGGTCCAAGGTAGTTGTATTTAAAGTTTGACAAGGCTATGATAGAACAAGGTTTTTTTAGACGTTAGTCTAACCATTTTGTTTATTTTAATAGACTCAATAATTGCAGCTATATTATCTTGTCATTGCATGTACATGACATACTTGTTGAAGGGTATAACATGAAAGATATAAATGTGATCAAAAGAAAATTAGCTAATTAATTTTCTGTGAAGGATTCAGGTGTTGTAGAGAAAATCTTTCGTGTGAGAATAAAAAGAGACAAGAAAAATCATAAATTGATGTTGTCTTGGAGTAAGTACAAAGAAAAGGTGTTGGAGAGATTTAAAATGAAAAATGAGAAATTGGTTAGTACACCTTTGGCCAATCATTTCAAAAAGTTCATGAGATGTGTCTCAAGACATAGGAGGAGATAAAATACATGTCTAAGGTTCCATATTTATTAGTAGCTAGCAACTGCATGTATGTAATGGTGTGCAAAAGGCTATATATTGCATATGCAATGGGGGTTGTGAACGGGTATATGAAACAATTTGGGTAAAGAATAATGGACGGAAATAAAGTGGATTGTCAGGCATTTGAGAAATACTACTACTAAAGCATTATGCTTTGGAGGTTCAAGCATTGTTCTATAGGGATATGTTAACTCATACATGTTAGACACCTAATCTTCAAGAATTGGGTGAGCAAATTGTAAATATGTAAATAAATGAAAATGAAGAGTTAGAATAGGGAGGGACCTTGGAATATGAATCCCAAAGGTCACACCTTTTCATGTTATATATTTTTGTTTACATTAATGCAAATTAATAAATTTTTAAGAGTTATTTTCCTTGGCCTAACATGGTATTAGATCTGAGTTTAGACACCTACGCTACTTAGTACATAACTTTGCCCATTAATTCATGTATGTAGCCCTCATAAATGTTCCCTTCCATCTCTATGTTGGCATTACGATGCATGTGTTGTACTTGATGGCAACCTTCTTGTAGCAGAACAACTCACTTATATATGGTAACTAGATGTATTTACAGAAGAGATGTCAGATGTGACAAAATACATGTTAGTTGTGTTAACAAAGGTGATGCAAGGCATTTCAAAGGAATCAGTTCAGAAGTAATGTACAATGGAAACTCACTAAGATGAAAGTTCACAATGCAGCAAGTTAACAACAAAGAATTGTTGCCATCAAGTCCAAAGGGGGAGATTGTTGGCGTTATGATACAAGTGTTTTCCTTGATGGCAACTCACTCAGATGAAAGATCAGAGTACTACAAGTTAACAGCAAAGAATTACAGTTTAGGCTACACAGAATGAAGAAAGAAAGGTATACACAGGTTCACCTTGACCAAGTCACGTATACACGCAGGTTCATTGAACAAAAGGAGTGTATAGCGTACACACGCACTTTCACAAAAGGAAAAGTGCGTATACCTTGGAAAACTAAGTTTTTGGTCCAAAGTATTTGGTCCATGGTATTTTGATCCATGGTATTGGTCCAAGGTATTGACCTTAGGTATTTGGTCCAAGGTATTGGTCCTAAGTGGTTTTGGTCCATGGTATTGAGAAAAGCCTAAAACTATATAAGGAGGAGAAGATCATTAGGCCAATATAAGTAAGTATTGAATATCTGATGAAGCGTGAGATCAAGTATGCAGGTTATGGGTTTCTGATCTGAACTAAGGATGCACCTATATGGCTGATAAAGGTTGATGGACCAGGATCATGAAGGCTTAGATGTATTAGCATTATGTGGTTTTATCTTGAACATTCTAGATCTAAATACT
>APFE030877275.1:9086-22114 GCA_000404065.3 Pinus taeda | reverse complement strand
GTGATCTGAACTCAGATCTATGTACTGTTTATAGTGATCTATCTATTGAGATGATTGGTTGAAGTTGATGAAAAGAATGGATGATTCAGTTGGGTCAATGATTGATTAAGTTTAATTGATTCCGAAAGTGATGTTTGAGTTTCATTGATTGGTTGATGTAGATGTATTTGATAAGTGTAGTGCAGTTGAGATTGATTTGTGAGCTTCAATGTTGTTGGTGGGTCCAGTATGAAAATTGGATGAAACATGGCCTGCAAAGTGTGATGTTATGTTCCAGGAGTATCTAGTATGAAAATTTATGAAACGAGGTCCCTGGAGGAAGAGAGAAGTTTGTAGCCTTCTGTAGGTCAGCGCCTATGTACTAGTAAAAATATCGGCTAGTACAAGAGCTAGGGGGTCGTAGCTCCCTTCCAGTAGAAGCTGGAGAACGAGAGAAGGTTGTAGCCTTCTGCAGGTAGAAGTATGTGTACTGGTATGAGTCTGCACCAGTACAATGTTGTAAACAGATTTTCTTATTATTAAAAGAAGATAGAAACGACAGCAGCAGGTGGTTTTCACCCACATTGGGTTTCCACCTTAAATATTGGTGTTCATGTGTGTTGCTTATGTGTGATGGTTCACTCTATTATTAATTACATATGGTTACTGTTTAATGTTTAATAAAGTATTGATGCACAGATTAAATACCAACATATGATGAATTAACTTAATCATTGGTTTGCTGGATATACGCTTGTTTCCTTAAGCACAGTTGCATGTACACGCGGGTTACCCACATGGAAGTAGCGTATATAAATTGAGTATGAAAAGAAAAAGATTATTGACCTAACCAATACTGATTCACCCCCCCCTCTCAGTATTATTTCCAACACTCTATCCATTGGTATTTTTTAGAAACATTCCCTTTGCCACTGTACCAGGTTTGCAACCAGCATGTGTGTTATTCTTCTCTTTTCCTATGATTTTCTTCTTGATCATCTACTTCTCAGCCTTTGGTGTCATTCTTCACACTTTAATTTTACTAAACTAAATGAGGTGAATAATAAAAACTACCTTAGAATTTTTTTCATTGTTGCAACTGTGTGAACCCTCCATGTTGCGATCTTCCTAGCTAAACTTGTTGTTACTTGATAGGTTCGAACTCTTGCTAGAGAATTTTTGTGACCTTTCAATGGAATCTAGTTCCATTTCTCTATTTAGTGCTATTGATGTGAAGGGAAACAACCCATGGAAGAAATGACCTATGATACAAGTTGGTTCATATTTTTGTATGTGGGGCATTCAATGTCCAAAGAATGATAACAAACTTCGTAAATCACTTCATTGTCGAGGAGAAAACCCACATTAGTGTGTTCCATAAGAGACTGTTTAAGAGAAAATGTTGGTGTATGCCTCAATGACTAAAGTTAACATAACAAAAAGGAAAGAAACGTGTGAATGGAAAGTTTCATAGACTTTGTATAAATACTTTGTTGTTCTTCACATGGGTCAAATCTTTGGTTTTGCTTTGACCACTATTACACATTTCTTGTTTGAGGCTTAACCCTTTCTTGTTTCAAGGATTAACCCATTTGAGGCTTAACACTTCCAAGGATTTATCCAAAGATGTTGTATGAATAAAGCCTTTGTCTACTATATTGTATATATATTGGGTTAAAATTCTCATATTTTTCTTGAGACTAAAATTTTCACATCTTTCTTCATATTTGGTCTCTTTGGTAGTATGTTAGGTAGACATCTACTAAGCTCTTGATAACTCAATATGTTACAAGTTCATGGTTTCCAATTACAACTAGCCCATTAAACTAACTTGATTTTAATAAGGGAATCATATGATTAACACTAGTCAGGAACCATTGCCATTGTATGAGAGTAATCAAACAGAGATTTGTTGAAGATGCATTCCCTCATCTCCATTTTCAATGTAGTGCTCACTAGCAAGGATAACTACCAAGAATGGTTGAGAAATATCAGGCACATCCTTATTTTTAATGACTCATGAAAGCGAATCTATGAAGGAGAAGGTGGCAATGCATCTGTCAAGACCACATCAAACAAGGAACTAGCCATTTGGGGGAACAGGGACAACAAGGCTTATGCCTTAATGGTTGATTTTGTAAATTAACATGTGAGTCCTATGTTTATTTTACCTAATTTGTTGAGGATTGTAAGGAACAATAGTTTTATGTTGAATCCCATGTTGGAAAAGATAGTTTTCAAATTAATTAGAAGTATATTATTTTCCATTAACAATATGAAGAAAGTCAATATGTGATTGTGCATCATTAGGTGATAGATATTAAAGTACATGTTATGTTAGGGTATTCTTCTTGTTTTATGTGGTTCACGAAGTAATTGGTGACTCACTACACCCATGAAATATTGTTCCAGGTAGGCCCACCCAAAGGGATCACTTCCTGTGAACTCAAGTACAAAGCCTAGCCCTGAAGTTGTCGATATAATTGAACCCGTGACCTCCCAAGAGTAGAGGTGCTTAACAACGAGGACTTGACCAATTGAGCTAACCCTTAGGGCTTGTTAGGGAATTTTATTCCTAGAAGAAAACCCTCTTTTTTCTATGAGAGGATTGTATTGTGGTTGTGTATTATTGAGATAAAATTATAATTGAGAGAGAAGACGTTGCGAGAAAGAAGAGGAGGTTGCAACAGATGTGATGTAGATTGTAATCCCTTAATTTTGCTACACATATTAAAAGGAAGGACTAGTTATTTCTTTGTGGACGCAACCCAAATGAAGGGAACCACGTATATTGGTGTCTCCTTAGCATTGTTTCATTCTATGTTTTATTTATGCATTCATTGTGATTTTGTTGCTCTGTGATTTTATTTCCAACATGGATTGGTTCAATGGAGGAGCAAGTGATTAAAATTAAATAATGGTTAAAGAAAACATTTGATAGACATAAGAGTTATGTTGATGCTCATGGAACTAATTGAAGTTGTGAGGTAGAGGACTACACTTTTATTCATATTCAACCTAAAAAGAGTACTACTTGGTTTAAAGTTATCACCTCGATTTATAAGACCTTTTAAAATCAGAGAGAAAATTGGACCAGTTGCCTATCATCATGTACTACCATCCCACTTGCATAAAACTCATGATTTTTTTCATGTATCTATCTTTGACACTATGTTGCTAATGAATCTCATAAAATCAATTGGAGAGAATTACAAGTCTTGGAAGTAGGAATCGTTATGGTTGAATTCTTATGCATATTAGACCAGATATTTCAATAGCTTAGACATCATTTTGTGTATTAGGTAAAGGTCAATTGGGACAAGTATAGCTTGGGGTCTGCTAAATAAGACCATGCAAATATCTTATATCGAGATTGTCCCTCACTTTTTTTACCACAACTTTAGGATGGAGTTCACCAATGGCTGGGTGTATGTAACACCCCATTTTGACCTAAGTACCTTCTAGTATTAATGGCCTAATTATATTTACTTATACATTACCTAGAGATAATATTTAATATGTTTTCACTTCAAATTTGGATATGTGAATTTATGCTTATGAAAACACTAAATTTATCGTTAATATTTTGTTAAGAACCAATGTTGTATAGTTTACTTCTATCTTGCATATGGTGATCGAATGTCTCAGTACATGGATACTAGGATTGATGATATGTTTTAGTTGTGAACATATGTTAATATATATTGTTATGCATGAGCTTATGTTGTAACCTAACATGTAGGATTGAATGGGCTATGTATTTTTTGAAGAAAGATACTAGTAATTAGTCAATGTGGGAGACATTGAATGAGTAATGGTGTGATATGAATTGTTCTATGCATTATTAATAATTATATGCACTATTATGATGTTGGATGAATGTAAGTTATTGATGGGTCCTCCATATGGTAGTATTTTGCTTACTAAAATATTCATTTTTTCCTATATATTTTACCGTATTTTCCCCTTCACCATCTCTAATCTCGTAATTTATCATTGCAGGTATATGTATTTTTATTTTCCCTAGTGCTTTGTCTCTTTTTCTTGAATGAAATGATTGAAGGATTATTAAAGAATTATTTAGGTGTGTTTGGTTAAATGGAGGTATATTTATTATAGCTTGCACCATGGTTTGCATATAAAAATAACGGTTTGTGAATAGGGGTTCAACTAGTTGATAAACATTTGAGATGCCTTGTTTATAGGATGGGTCTTGGTCTCATATGGTACAAAAATGTGGCAACAAGATAGTCTTTATATTCTTCTTGTGATGAGAGGATATTTCCACCTCAACCAATCTTATAAACCATTCATGACCAAGTATGCATGATACATGGACATGGTCTACCACTACAAGATACATGTTTGCAAGTTAATATGAATAGATTCAGGTTAGTTGTGGAATCATGAAGATTCTGGTTTGTTAGTTCAACCACCTAAGAACTTAAAAATACTATACATGAGATTGGTTGAAATTTTAAATTTATGTTGTTCTGAGATGGATGGAATACCTCTGATATTTAAACCCACAACAAACTTTTCAAACATTTATAACCAAGGCGTGTACGTAGTTCCAATCCATATGTTGGTTCTTGGAAACTTACAGGTCCATGGAAATAATTTGATCCATTTTATATGGTAGGTTCTAAGGATCTGCAAGGTTGTGGAGCAATGTATATCCATTTGAGGTCGAGAATAGTAGAGTTGGTTTAGATCATGAATAGAATTGATAGACACTTGTTAATAAACTTCTATTTGTATTGTTGATCATTTTATGTTTTATTTATGCATTCGTTGTGATTTTTTTGCTCTATGA
Organism: Pinus taeda; assembly: GCA_000404065.3. Lineage (NCBI taxonomy): Eukaryota > Viridiplantae > Streptophyta > Pinopsida > Pinales > Pinaceae > Pinus > Pinus taeda. Next base: position 17,319 of record APFE030877275.1, on the reverse strand, counting down.
TTTTATTTCTAACATGGATTGATTCATCGGAGGAGCAAGTGATTAAAATTAAATAATGGTTAAAGAAAACATCTGATAGACATAAGAGTTATGTTGATGCACATGGAACTAATTGAAGTTGTGAGGTAGAGGACTACACTTTTATTCATATTCAACCTAACAAGAGTACTACTTGGTTTGAGAAGGGGAGAAAGTTATCACCTTGATTTATAAGACCCTTTAAAATCAGAGAGAAAATTGGACCAGTTGCCTATCATCATGTACTGCCATCCCACTTGCATAAAACTGATGATTTTTTTCATGTATCTATCTTTGACACTATGTTGCTAACGAATATCATAAAATCAATTGAGAGAATTACAAGTCTCAGAAATGGGAATCGTTATGGTTGAATTCTTATGCATATTAGACTAGATATTTAAATAACTTAGACATCGTTTTTTGTATTAGGTAAAGGTCAACTGGGACAAGTATAGCTTGGGGTCTGCTAAATAAGACCATGCAGATATCGTATATCGAGATTATCCCTCATTTTTTTTACCACAACTTTAGGATGGACTTCACCAATGGCTAGGTGTATGTAACACCCCATTTTGACCTAAGTATCTACTAGTATTAATGGCCTAATTATATTTACTTATACATATTTAGACATGTGAATTTATGCTTATGAAAACACTAAATTTATCGTTATTATTTTGTTAAGAACCAATGTCATATAATTTACTTTTATCTTGCATATGTTGATCGAATGTCTCAGTACATGGATACTGGGATTGATGATATGTTTTAATTGTGAACATATGTTAATATATATTGTTATGCATGAGCTTATGCTGTAACCTAACATGTAGGATTGAATGGGCTATGTTGTAACCTAACATGTAGAATTGAATGGGCTATGTATTTTCTGAAGAAAGATACTAGTAATTAGTCAATGTGAGAGACATTGAATGAATAATGGTGTGATATGAATCGTTCTATATATTATTAATAATTTATATGCACTATTATGATGTTGAATGAATGTAAGTTATTGATGGGTCCTCCATATGGCAGTATTTTGCTTACTAAAATATTCTTTTTTTCCTATATATTTTACCATATTTTTCCCTTAACCATCTCTAATCTCATCATTTATTATTGCAGGTATATGTATGTTTATTTTCTCTAGTGCTTTGTCTCTTTTGCTTGAATGAAATGATTGAAGGATTATTAAAGAATTATTTAGGTGTGTTTTGTTAAATGGAGGTATATTTATTATAGCTTGCACCATGGTTTGCATATAAAAATAATGGCTTGTGAATAAGGGTTCAACTAGTTGATAAACGTCTAAGATGCCTTATCTACAGGACGAGTATTGGTCTCATATGCTAGGACAATGTGGCAAAAAGATAGTCTTTATATTCTTCTTGTGATGAGAGGATAATGCCACCTCAACCAATCTTATAAACCATTCCTGACCAAGTATGCATGATATGTGGACATGGTCTACCACTACAAGATACATGTTTGCAAGATAATATGAATAGATTCAGGTTGGATGGGGAACTCCGAAGATTCTGGTTTGTTAGTTCAGCCACCCAAGCACGTAAAAATACCAAACGCGGGATTGGTTGCAATTTTAAAGTTATGTTGTTCTAAGATGGATTGAATACCTCTGATATTTAAACGGACAACAAAATTTTCAAACATTTATAACCAAGGCGTGTACGTAGTTCCAATCCATATGTTGGTTCGTGGAAACTTAGAGGTCCGTGGAAATAATTTGATCCATTTTATATGGTTGGTTCTAAGGATCTGCAGGGTTGTCGAGCAATGTATATCCATTTGAGGTCGAGAATAGTAGAGTTGGTTTAGATCATGAGTAGAATTGATAGACATTTGTTAATAAACTTCTATTTGTATTGTTGATTAGTTCGCTCAAAGAATCAAACTCTTATGTGTGTTTAATTTTAGATCTTATGATTTTTTATATATATGTAAGTGCTCTAATCACACGGGAACAATGACATTCTTAAATGTTTCCTGCTAATATATTAAGACTTCTTTGTGTGTAACTTTCGGAGTTCTAGATCTCTGCTTTGTGCTCTGGTATTCTGTGACTTGCTAGTGTGCCTACCCTAAGCATTTAGAAATTATAAAGGCATTGGTCGAGCCTTGAGCAGGGCCCACTCAAGGAACATCATAGTGCCCATAATTCTTTATTGTTTATTTGCAAAGAGGTTAATATTGTTGTTTCAAATCATAGTTGTTATTTACTTTCCATGGCTATTTTGTGTAGTTTTGCTTTTGAATAGTGTGAGCTTTCATTTCCATCATGTGCGAAGTTTATTTTTTATTGTATGGTTTCCGTTAATTGTATTTTAAGGGATTTGGTGGCTTACCTTATGTTCAAGGGCTACAAAGATACATATTACATAATTAAGTTGTGAAGAACTACCCAATTAACACCGAGTGAAACTGAGCTCACTCATAGAAAATCTAGGTGACTATATTGCCATGTAATTGAGCCGTGTTAAAAGGTGGATCCTCTTATGAAACCTCAAATCCCTATGCATTTAATTTAGTTCATTGTAATAAGTGTGAGGACTTGCCTCCTATGCATATAGCATTGAGGGCCTCAAAAGCTTACTAGCATTGCTTGATAATTAAATAGACCATGTAGTCCAAATCAATATTAAAACATATTAACATGTCGTCGGTTATCAAATAACATGCCTCTTTGATTAGATAATTTGATGAAAAACAACCCAGAGCCAACATCATAAAATGGCATATGATAGGTTGTCGACCCTAGTTCTATGAGGAGGGATGGAGGCATTTCCCACATTTTATCCTTCAAAACTTGGAGTTGCAGAAGAATGATGTCAAGTCACACTCCCCTAGACATGAAATGGAGACTACCAATTTCCTATTGAGGAAGTTTCATTAATGCCATGACCCTTCCACTTACCGATTTTGTGTAGAATTAGGTCAATAGAGTTAACACTTCAAGATAGTCTAATAAAGGATGGATAGGGCATGAAGAATGGAAGTAGGATTAAGAAGGTAGGGTGATAGGAGTAGTTGGGAACGTTGTTATGATATTTATTGGATCATTATATTTATTTTCATCCATATCGAAGCATTCAAAGTGGAAAAAGTGGAGGAATCAACTCACGAGATAGCTTTTATCGGTGGGATCTAGTTTGGAAAAACGAGGTCTGAAACCTTACGAGAGTTTTTTGAGGCATCAAACGATGTTTTTTGGGGGTAAATTATTTTACTTTAGTGCCACACCTTCTAATGTTGTTCTACACACATAGATATTTCCAACAGTGCAAGAAGTGTGTCAATCAGAACTCGTATGCAAAAGTTACGCCACTTAGAAGTTGACCTTCCTGTTTTCACACCTATAATTTGAGAGGATGTCATGTTAGCCCCATTATTCATGGAAAAGGGTCTATCCACGTGTTAGTGATGTAAAATACTCTATAAGAGTTTATTTTATGACTATATTTAAGCGTTGATGCAGTCAAACTTAACCACTAGTAGGCTATCGAAGAGTGTTATAACCATGCCACTAGGAGGAAGACGCATTTCATTATTTCGAGAGCATTTTTGTTCCATAGTTGAGCAAAGATAGCTAGGAGAGATAGGAGGTAGATAAAATAGAGAGGATATGTGCATTGTACCATTCCACGGACCACGGGAATTACTTCTCTGTACCTATAGCCATATTTCCAAATAGAGAAAGAGAGCGAAGCAGCCTCACCTTCCAACTGGGTTTTCGCCTGAAAGGGTTTCCCAACACATATCTTGTGTCCTATGTGTGTTTGCTTATTTTTTCATTCTATACTTTTTTGCATAATTTCCATTCACATGCATGCACTAATTACTGGTAAATCTATAGATCTTAAAGTTTAATAAAATTGTAATAGTGTAGAATTTTCAAATTTTTAACATAATATTATCATATTTGTTATGGAAAGTGGTCCAGTGGAATATCCATGGTAGTTTATTAGTTTATGGATCATATTGGGTTTTATCATGTAACCATAGTGCCTAACCTAGTTCATGTTCCTTACATTACATGCTTAGCTCAATTTACTAATAAATTATGGAATATTTCTTTATGTTCTATTTGTTATGAATGATGAGAATAATAAAATTATTATTGGTATATGTTATTGATTACTTCATTATGAGGTACGTTTCACTATTGATTAGGTGTGATAATATAGGATAATTTCATTAGGTGTAATGGTTAACGTTACTCGTGCATGTGCAAGATATGTATGCATGAACTATGCATACATAACTCACATGTATACAGTAGTATTATTACGATATATTGTGCTAAGCAATACCAATTGTTGCCTTGAGTGTATTATGTATACATTGAATTATTAAATTTATTAGTTAATAAGTTATTAATAATCAAATTAATTTGATTAGGTAATTTATTGATTACGTTAATTAATTTAATGTGATTAGCCAAATGTTAAGTTTAATGTAATATCATTAATTTCTTTAAATGTAATGATTAAAATTAATGGAATATAAATAGTTTTTTAAAAGAGATAATAAATCAAACAGATTTAATTATGTCGTTCATTGAAAATATTGTGTGACAGAATATGTATGAGCGGACCTTAGATATTTAGTAAAATGGTCTAAATCAAAGGAAGGTTGGGTGAAGTATTTATGAGGGGTCCAAGATGTTTTGGGATTCTAGGTACTAGAGGGAAAAGGTAGTGGTAAAAGGAGTGATAGGTTGTGGTGGGGAGGTTATTTTGGGAAAGAAGGAGAATTTTTAGGGGGAGTCGAAATTTGGTAGGTGCTTAGACACTCATATATTGGACATATTATGGGTTGTGATTCTATCATTTTTAGCATGGAGGGATAGGAAATCTGTGGAGGTTTCTTGGAGATAGGGAGATAGAGAGGCTTTTCGCAGTTGGATGGGTGGAAAATCTAGTCAAGTAGTTTTGAGGAGCATACAAGGAAGGGAGGTAGCTACCAATTTCAGCAAGGACTAATTAAATTAAGTTTAATAAGTGTTTCCTTATTTTTATTTCTAAGTTATTTCACTCAAATTTTAAACTATGTGTATGCTATTTTTGAAAACTATATATATAATTTGTAGAGTTTGAATTGGAAATAGATAATTTCCATTCCATTGTATTTCCTTTGTTATAAAAAGAAAAATCTATCCCACAATCTTTGCCTTGAGACCTTAGTAAGGGGTCTCACATAAATGATCCCATTAAGGACATGTCTCTTCACATCGACCTAATTTATCCTCCATATCTTAAATAATTATAAGGACATAACTACTCTAATGTAATTGTACTTGTTGATTGCAGTAAATGTATCCTTACTGGTTATTCCCTTGTTCTAGAACATTTTTCTACAGTCCTCTCCTTCAACTTATCAATACTACCATCTATTGGATGCTTGATCTTGTAAGTCCACTTAGAAATCATTACTAAATTCCCCTCTAATCTTGGAAATACGTCACAAGCAACATTATTCATGATGGAGGTGTACTAATCTACCATGACATCCTATTATACTGATTGGTTTGTTGCCTCCTGATAATTGGAAGAATAAAAATCTATGACGTTGCTCATTAATTCCATGTTGTTTGTAAACTTCTTTGGAGGTACATTCTCTCCCTAAATATTCTCCTATGAGCCTCAACATACTCCTAAGTGTCCGTCATTGTTTTAGTGAACCATTGAGGTCTCTTGACAGAAGTGGAACGGGCTATTGTCTTCTCCTCTTCATCTAAAGGTTGTTGTACCACTTTAGAAGTTACTCATGACCATAAATAAACCTTCAAAGGTTCATGATACTCATCCTTTCTCACTATAATAGCCCCATGAGGCTTCTACGATGAAAATTATTCCTCAATATTTACATGCTTACTCTCTGCCACCTTCCTTTGCTCTAGAATATAGATCATGTAGGCTTTTGAAAGCTCATTGTAACCCACATATAAACCCTTCTCATCGGAATGATCCAACTTGGCCTCTCCTCAAATGGTACATGAATATAAATTAGACAACCAAATATGAAAAAATGGCTCACCTCTAGCTTCACACCAGTCAATGCTTCCTCTAATGTCATGTCCTTCAATATCTTTTAAGGACACCAGTTTTAGTTGCATAATCTTATCTTGGATTCTTCTACCCAAAGTAACACCAATAAGTCTAGAAGATAGATATTTAAGCAATTCTACTCGTAAAATCCTTTATTCAGATAACATTAATAAGTCCCAGTCATGAATCATAGACTTAGCAACCACAATTATGGAGAGTATTGTTATACAGTAAAATGACCTCCTCATCAGCTCAGAGGGGAAAGACATGATGACTGAAGCAATGACCAAGTTCACAAGCCTTGTTTCCAAGCTAACATTGCCTATACACTAGCAACATGCTTTATAAAGCTTCTCGGCAAGCCTACGGGTGCGTTAGTGACCTAAGTAACTCTACTTGTTACCTCGGGGACATCGTTAGTAAACCCTATTGAGCTTCTAAGGGTCATAAGAATTGATTGACTAAGAAATATCCCTATATTCTCTCCTAAAGCAACTCAGAAAAGCAAGGAAACATCAAAGTTCGATCTATTTGGGGAATTATTAATCCTAATGGAATATGAAAATGGGAAAGATCTCAAAAGAATGAAAACATCATTGCTTTTACCTAAAGAAACTCATGGAGAAACTTGGCAAACCTAACCTCACATGCTACATAAGTAGAGCTAGGGCTATTGTGAAAGAGATCATATCATTTGAAAGGATAACTTACTTGATTGTCAAGCAAAGTCTCAAACTTAAGCATAAGAAGTTGGTAAGAAGGGAGAGAGAGAGGAGCTGGAGGGGTAAGGGGAGACTGATGCAACCGATGGTTGTAATCACTCTTTCGACATTAATATAGAACTGCAGTTGTATTGTCCACTTCGTGATGTTGGTACTATAATTCATTTATATGTTTATTCAATGTCTTTTAGCATGAATGGCTTAGTTATGTGCAACTAGATGTCTTTTGTATATTTATGCATTGATTATCAAGGTTTGATGGTGTGATTATGCTTGTCTTTTCTATGTGTGGGACTTGATCTGGAGCCGGCTCAGGGGACTTCCACCTAGCTGCATTGCGCTCTCCAGCAACTCTACACGAAGGCTCGAGGTAATGAATCTATCTCGCTTTGATAATTAGTTGTTGAATATAGACATGCATGTATCTTTGTGACAGTTGCAGATAACCTTACAAGCTACCAAAGGTCCTAGGAATACCCTTGAGGGTTCCTTCATCTTCCATACACTGTGCATTAATCCCTATAGCAGAATTGGCGACTCTGTTGGGGACTACATTTTAGTTCCCAATTTTCCCAGAAAGTTCCTAGATTTCTCTTTCTTCCAGACCTTCTTGTACTTCTTCATTCCTTTTCTGACCACTCAGGACCTTGCAACACTCTTTTTTCATTGCTTAACCCTGGATTTAATCCCCATAGCCTTTTTTTTTAAGTTTTCTTCCTCACTAACGCAGGTTACCTGTGTAAACAAAGCTTTATAAAGCACGGTGGTTTCACAAACAGAGTGTTAGTGCTACCAGTAACTCTCAGTGGCCTCTAACACAGAGCACTAGTCACCCATTTTTTGATAAACAACAGTGTATGTGACCTCAAAGGGTTGGGAAACTTGCTTCTGGACTAATAAGGGATCTGTAGCTATGTTTTGTTTGACTGATTTGTGTCCTGAAGAAAAAAAAAAAAATTAAGAAAATAGCTTTCCTTCTTAAAGTTTTATTTTCATAAAAGAAAATATCAAAAAAAATTATTGTTTTCTACTTAGCTAGTTAAGTTCTGCATTATTTGGTTTCACCAGTTATTAGTGAGCATTGAAAAGTTTTGTTGGTTATGCTAGTGTTGTACTTAATAAATTGCATGGAATGAATATTGATGTATGAATGACTCTCCCTTTGTAGAAGCAGCTTATTCATCGAAATTGAAAATTTACAAGAATTGTTTTTGCATGATTTGAGTCAGAGTCCCAAAAAATCTCATACATCAACACCCCTACCGAAGACTCTAACAAACTACACTTAAAATATACCTAATAAAATGTTGGGTTGTGTTATATTCTTTCTACATAGTTAACAGGGGGTTTGAGGGGTACCCGTAACCCCACTTTATGGGGTTCGGGGCAGCGCCCCGGAAAATTTTGGTTTTGGACCCTATG
>APFE030877274.1:0-11877 GCA_000404065.3 Pinus taeda | reverse complement strand
CCCCTCGAAGAGGCTGAATTCTAAGTCGTTGATCTATCTTTTATATCTTTTCTTGAGCTGGTTTCATAACAGTTTCCATCATTTCTGAGGGATCACAATTTTGTATTATCAAGGGTTTGATGCCTCTTGGTCCATGACCTAGTTTTTCCAACTCTTGAGGCCTTTTGACCCTCCAGTAATTAGGGTTGAGGCCATTCAACACTAATCTAGGGCATAAATAGAGTAAAAATTTTTAATTCAATAAACTTAAACTTAGAGCTCAGGCAGAGTGTAAAAAATCTAGGGCATAAATGAATTCAAGTCCTCTCCCTTGGCCTTTCTCAAACAAGTATCTTCGCTTTCTAAAAGTCTCTTTAATGGCTACTCTTTAACCCATACTCTGATAGCATGTTGATTTTTCATGATTTTCTAACATGATAATTACTTTCCAATCATTATTTAACCAATTCATCTCATGTAGCATTCATTATGAAGAAATTATACATAGAAAATCTCAACAATAAATCAATAATGACAATAGGATCATGAAGAGACAACCAAACACAAGAGACACACATATTTACCCTAGGAAAACTCTAACTAGGGAAAAACCCAACAACCTTTTCTCAAGCTATAAAAAGGGTCTCTTTCACCTCTAATTACCTCACATTAATATGTCAATCCGAGAACGTTTTGTTATTTCAAAGAGTGTCTCAGTATGAGGCTATCATTTTCCAGAGTAATGCTAGTAGTACAACATTCGAAAATACAAGAGTAAACGGATGCTTGTTTACAACTAACTACTTCAAAAGATTAAACCACACATTCAGAAAACTAAGCAATTTATCGGTCAAGGGTTTAGTAGCAATAACTCATTCCTTTGTAAACTGATGGAAAAGGAAACCAGAGAACAGATCATGGATCTGGGAGCCAGACAGTAGATGTCAATGCTCACTACAGCCTGGGATCGTTCTTCACACCAAAATAACAAATGACAGGAAATGAAATGGCAGATAAGAAATGGAACAACAATTAAGAAATAGAACAACAAACTTGAAATGGAATAGCAAACAAGATATTGTAACGGCAACTAAGTCTAACAAGCAGTGACACCTTAGTCTACAAGATCAAATGCACTAATCGTAATCTACAGGAATCAAACGGCAATCCTTCACTCTTAAGGGCGGATTGAATAACACACCAAAATGGAACAACACTGATTAATGATGAATTATAGAACAATGCTTGAAAACCATATATACACACGACACACTTTAATAGTAATCTGATCTAGTTATCAATATCAGTTAGAAAGAGTACGACCGCATTTCAAAATAGAACAACATTGTTTATAGATCCAACAATCACGAAGAACCTAACTCCTAAGATGAATTCCGTAATGTCAATGAACAAGTGCACAACACAAAGGCTGTGTAATTAAACAACAACAGTATTATGTAAAGACTAGCAGTATTATATCAACACTTAAAAGAACAGTGATACGATGCAGAGTCAATACAATAGTTTTGTCTTTAGAAACCTTAATAAATTAAACATAATAGAGCATGTGATGTAAACTTACAAAACACATCAGATTACCAAATAACATCGATAAGCAAACCACGCATAAACCAAACGTAATAGTATAGGAGCGAGTGTACTCCAGGGCTGGGCCCTTAGCCTCCAGGGGTACATTGCTTGAAGTTATTCCAGACTCAGAGATGAAATAGCAACCAAGTTTGTATTAATGCATAAAGCGGAATTACAATAGATCAGTTCTTAACGAGACTCGATGATCAAAGTTTTGATCTTAAAGGAAATTACATAAAACATAACAGATTCTAACTCCCCTCTCAAGCTAACAGTGTTGCCCCTTTTATAATGGTGAAGGCGGAGATATCTGAGTGTAGAAATAGTTAAAGCAACAATCCCTCAGGATCAAGGATCATAAGGGATTTGTTGAACCATTAGTCCTCAGTCATCTCTTCTCTTTCCTATGCCGAGCCGATATCTCCACTTCCTTTCCAGGGCTAATTCGCTTTGATTTGTTTTTCCTTGTTTGCATGCGGTTCCCCGTCAAAGGGATAGCGGTTAACCTATCCTTGTCCTTTCCTTTGGAATGACAGTTTCTCGTTTTTCCTTCTTTCTGCATAAGGAAATGACAATTGTCAGTGTTTTCGTCTTGCATATTAATCTCACAGGTTTTATTACAATTCCTTATCGTTTTCCTAGTTCATGATGCAAAAGGTTTGTAAGTTCTAATGAAAAGATGCTGAAATAATTACCAAAAACATACCTTCTTTAGTACTCCACACGCCCCCCTGCTTAACCTTTTTCATGCCCTAATGTAAACATTGTAGTTGACATGTAAGGCAGTGAGTGAGTAGGTTGGAGATGGAATCTCATGTGAAGGCCTACAACCATGATGCATAACTAGGTGTTCAAAGAAATGGCATGTTTGACCCTCAGGCATCTCATACAGGGCTTGGTATCCGGGTGTAGGGTGCCAAATAATTGGACTCTGGAACCTATATCCTAACCAAGATGGCCTTGCCCTCAAAATGACTTCGCCATAGAGGTGCAAGCGGTTGGCGGCTAATTTAAAATTTTCATACTTAAATGGTTCCCTAAGCTGGATATTTGGATTAGAGATCTGATACCGAAATTTAGCTGCATCAATGGCAAGGTATTTGATAGAGAAAAAGTATTCTATTCCCTGTTGAATGATTGCCTCATGAATGGGTCCTAATGCTTCAATTACACCTGGAGCCTTCATGATATTTCTATGTTTTCTCCACAACTGTACTAGATTCCTAGGCTCAACTCTTATCCATAAATCGAATCCGTTTTCTTGTCTTTGGAAAGCATTATAGGCTTTAAGCCATTTAATTTTATTAACCCCAAACGAAATAAATACCTGTAATTGAATATCCCCAACAAAAGGGCCAGGGTTCAACTCGGTCTCCTGGTCTAATACAAGGTTATGTAAATAAAACTCACCAAGTAGTCTCTGAACTTTTACGTCGTAGTGCTTACAACAATTTATAAAATCATCGATGGTGTTAATTTGTATGGCAACACCTGTTTTAACAACCTTTATTTTCAATTGCAAATATCGTTCCATTAAAAACAAGGCATAATTCTTAGCAGGGGATCTACATGCTAGGACGTCATTGTATAAAGAACATAAGGTATCCATCTGCTTGATAACTATATCTAACCTACGAGTTACCTTCGCGACTTTTTCTTCTTCCCTTCGCTACCCTTCAAAGGCCTGGCTTTCAGATAGATTGATGTTCCTAAGCTGCTGCTGTAGCTCTTCATACTTTTCTCGAGGGACCGTTTGCTCTATAAGCTTTTATGCTGCTTGCTGAGCTTGCTTCAAACCCTTTTGTAGGGTTATCCTTTTCGGATCTCTTTTCCATGCGGCAGTGGAGGCCGGGAGTTTTACCTGAATTTTCCTATTGCGATGTTTTGTGTTCATGACCCTTATCACTCCCGAATCTGTCTCTGTCTGAATCTCCTTATCGCGGGTCAACATATCATCCATTTCTATCTTAACGTGGATATCAGTCCAATGTTGTTCCTTTTTAATTTGAACAACAGTCTGCTCCTCAACATCATTTGGAACAACAACCTACTTTTCGACAGGGTTTTGAACAACATGATGGACTCTGGTCCTCCGACCCTTTGTCTTGAGGGCTTTTGCTGGAGTGGTTGCATTTTTCCTTCCTGAAGTCCTTTTTACCCTTTTCCTTGCTTTTAAAATCCTAATCTGCTGTTGGAGCTGAACTATTACATTTAGTAGTCTCTGCTATTCTTTTCGTAATTCCTTAATTTCCTCCATTTCCTTAGAAGGAACAACAGATTGTTCACTGCGGCCTGGACTATGACTAATTCCCTAATTTTCTCTCTGGGGTGCTTCTTTGTTGCTCTGCTCTGGTTGCTCCGGGGCAAGAACCCTAATTGATTCTGTTATTTCTTGGGTGACATCCTTTTCTGCCCCCCTTTCCTCCAGAATTTCTTCTAGTGTCGTCTGGCTAGGAACGGATTGTTCCTGTTCTGCATCTCCTATCATATTTTCATCATGAGTAGGCAGATTCTCTTCTTCTACCTCCTCTGCATGTGATTATTCAGGTGCATTTCCCTCCTGAGGTTCCTCTTCGGCATGGAGATCTAATGGACTAGAAGGTTGGCCATATTTTCCCATATTGGCCAAAACTTTGGCCAATTCATCTCCTCTCAATGGATCTTGCAATGGGCTCCAATTCATCTTCTCTCAATGGATCCTGCAATGGGCTACCTTCCTGCTGTTCCGTTTCCTCCTCCTGCTCAGATTGCTCAATTTCTTCTTCCATTTCTCCTTCCTCTTTTTCCTGCATTCCTTTCTCATTGTCTTCCCCTTCTAATTGTGGGGGTTGCTCATATTCTATCTCTACCGGTTGGCTGGTGTTTCCTTGGGGCTTCTCCAGCCTCCCTCATAGCCGTGCTAGCTGGACCGATTTCCTTCGTTTTTTCTGGACGCTTAGGTGTACTGGTGGCATGTTTACGTTTTGGGGATGATGTGGTCAATCCTCCATCTATCATGGCAATTAGCTCTTCCCAACTGCTCTGCTGCTGGGTAAGGCTATGGCTGACTATTAACCGAATCAACCCATGATGACTAACAACTAACTCTACATGATGTACCTTTTTTATGCTCCGTGTCATGAAGTAATGAATTCAAAAATGCAGGTAGACTTACAGAGCGTTTTTTATTTAACACAGCTAAGAGTTTAAGATGTTGTCATATTACCACGTCTTTTCTGCCTTCACAGGTGATGTAGCTTTGAATGGTCTTCGCCAATTCCGCCCACGGCTCTCCTAATGCTGCTGGCAGAACCCCTTTTCCTCTAATTGTCAAGCTCTGACATTCCTCCTGGAAGATTTCTATGATCTTCTGCAATCTCTCCTTCTTTAACGTCCATACAGGTCCACTGGCTAGCAGTCCCGAGACTTTTGCGATTATGTCATCGGTGACTGTTATTTGTCTCCCCCTCACTGTGGAGTGATCCTCTTGCAAGTCCTGCAAGAATTCAATTGCTACAGTCTCGTTGGATTACTGTAAGCGATTGAGAAAAGTTAGCCACCCTGCTCTTGCCAGGATTTCCGAGGCAACAACAAAGACTGTTAACACCTGCGGTTTTCTCTGAATCAATCTTCCTCCCATGTTTATGGTTTCACTGTAAAATCTCAATGGAACGACAACTGTTCACGCTGTTGAAACACAGAGAGGCTGACAGACGCAAGACTCGCTCAAAATCTAATGCTGCAGAGTATACAATGAAAATGGCTAATGAATAGAAAGTCATGCAGAAAAATAAAAAATAGTATACAGTTGAGCCGTGATATAACCAAGTACACAGCTTCCCGAATAGTGATCTGACACGTACTCCAGGGAATCATGAGGTTAACCTCCCCCTCCGCAATGTGATAGGTTGTCCCGGCCGTCAAATAAAGGAGCGGCGTGCCGTTCTGAAAGAGTCCTTAAGGAACAATGTATGGCAATATGCCATGTTTACAAAATTAGAAAATTACCAAAATCGAGGCATAGAGTTGGGTCGCTTAATACGTAAGAGACTGCGGTGATATGATGCGAGGCTGGGGGGATAGGACATCTGCCGTGGATACAGAGTCTCATGCGGTCATTGTCAATTGTTCTATCATGATTGGTGATAATAGATGTACATGCATTGTATGGTTCGAGAAATAATATATGATTGATTACTAAGGCATAAGAAACAGAAGGATGCTAATAACTTCCTATTGGTGTAAATAATGTGACTTCAATACCATTAACAGTGCTCTGCTGCCGACAGGTGTCCATAACCTTGACAGAGTTGTTTATTTCACCCATGGAACCATGATCCTTTGTGTATGGTTAGGAAATGTTATGTGATGTCAAAATGTAGGCCATTATGCTGGCTTGGTGACCAGTTAGCCATAATGCCATTCACGAGGAAGGAGCGGAAGGTGGGCAGGCCGGCTCGTGATGGGACCTCATGTTCCAAGGGTTCTTTATTTGATATACCTTTTGGACCATATCCTTGGTGTGGTGGCCATAGTGGGAATGCCACTTCGCTTTCGTCCCCATGATCATGGTAGGCTAGATCTTGATGAGACCCCCTATCCTACATTTGACAACTTATAAGTCATTAAGACATCATTGTTTGCTCTTTTTTTTTCTTTTTCATAAAGTACTTTCCCTATTTATACACAACGGGTGGTTCAACATTTCTTAAGAGTAGGAATGGTGGAAGAAGTCTTAACATCTCAATAGGAAGATATAAAACCTTTGCTCTTATTCATGAATAATAATCAAAGAGGATTAAAAGGGACCAACATGATAAAGATAACCAAAGAGAGCAGAATTAGTAGAACAATGACAACAAAAGATAATGAATAAGCGTGTCCTTCCTTTTGTCCTCTTACTAATTCAGAGCAATTTCTTATAAAAATAGCGATTTTATGATTCACTAATTTCAGTATGTTGTGATTTTGTATCCATTGCATAAGTGCATAGCTGTATTCCAAAAGACTTGAAAGAACAGGAACAGTAAGCATCCTTAATTTAGAACAGCAAGGGGAACAAGCTGTTTCAAAAAGGGAGAGCAAAAGAATGCAAGTGGTGTTCCTTTTGGAAAAAGGACCAACAAAAGACCAAAAATGTTGTTCCTTTGGAAAAGGAATAGTAGAAAACGCAAATGCCATTCCTTTGAAAAAGGAACAGCAAAAATCGAAAACGTTGTTCCTTTGGAAAAGGAACAACAAAACACACAAATGTCGTTCCTTTGGAAAAGGAACAACAAAAATCGAAAATATTGTTCCTTTGAAAAAGGAACAACAAAACACACAAATGTCATTCCTTTGGAAAATGAACAGCAGAAATCGAAAATATTGTTCCTTTGGAAAAGAAACAGCAGAACATAGAAATGTCGTTCCTTTGGAAAATGAACAACATAAATCGAAAATGTTGTTCCTTTGGGAAAGGAACAACAAAGCACACAAATGTCGTTCCTTTGGAAAAGGAACAACATTAATCGAAAATGTTGTTCCTTTGGAAAAGGAACAGTAGAACACAGAAATGTCATTCCTTTGGAAATGGAACAATAGAAATAAAAAATGTTGTTCCTTTGGAAAAGGAACAACAAAGCACACAGATGCCATTCCTTTGAAAAAGGAACAACAAAAATCGAAAATGTTGTTCCTTTTCAAAAAGGAACAGTAGAACACAGAAATAAAGAAAAAGAACAAAATTACAGCAAAATGACGGCTGATCCAAAGGGTGTTGTTCTTTTGAAAAAGGAACAACAGGAAGAAAATGTTGTCCTTTTGAGAAAAGGAACAACAAAAATAGTAACGGTAAAACGTTGATTCAAAAATATGTACAAAAATGGTTCAACAAAAGAAAAGAAATTATGTACAAAATGTGAAAAGAAATAGATTTCTTAATGAATTATAGGTGAGGAAGACTTCTCTCCCTCCCCCAAAATTTCCATATCAGAGTCTCGGCGTAGCTGCTGGAAGAAGGACTCTCGAGTGAGTGGTTTGCGATAAAGACGAACTTGGTGGCCATTTGCCTTGAAGGCATATCCAGAACCATCAATAGTGATTAGAGTAAGGGTACCATTGTCATGTACTTTCTGGATTTCGTATGGTCCCAACCAACGAGTTTGGAGTTTCCGGGGAAGTCCTGAAACCTGGAATCGTACAAAAGTGCCCAGTCTCCTTCGTTGAAGACTTTATTTTTAATGAGAGCATCATGCCATTTAGCTCACTACTGTTGGATCAGTGCAGTGTTTTGGAATGCAGAGAGCCTAATTTCGTCCAGCTCATTGATCTGCTGTAATCGATTAATCTGTGCCTCTATTAGATCTAAGCCAACTTCCTGTGTTGTTCGCAATGTTTGGATTTCGAATTCTATGGGGAAAATGAGTTGTTTTCCAAACACTAATTGATAAGGTGAATAACCAGTGGTACTTCTCCATGTTGTTCTATAAGCCCACAGTGCTTTGGGTAGTCTGGCAGCCCAATCACGTCTATGTGACACAATGATTTTCGTTAGGATTGCTTCTATTAGTTTATTGTTGCTTTCTACCTGACCATTTGCCTGTGGGTGGTATGGAGTAGTGATTTTATGCTAGACATGATAGTTGTTGAGTGTTGCATCTATTTTGTTCCCAGCAAACTGTGGTTCACCATTTGTAATTATCTCTCTTGGAAGGCCATAACGCACAAATAGATGGAACAGGAACTGTATGACAAAATCCTCTGTAGCTCTTGGCAATGCCTCTGCTTCAACCCATTTGGTGACATACTCTGTTGCCACCAAAATATATGTTTTCTGGTTTGATGATGGGTTAATTGGTCCAATGAAATCAAGGGACCATTGCTCGAATGGTTCGATGACTAGCTGTGGTTTCAGAGGCATCTCATCAGACTGACCAGGGCATCCTGCTCTCTCGCAACTATCACAGGCTTGGACGAATTTCCTTGCATCTTTGAAAATCGTGGGCCAATAATACCCTGTTTGCAGCACCTTATGTCCAATTCTGCGATCGGCGAAATGTCTGCCACATGGTCCGTCATGGCAGGCTTTTAAAATATCAAAGATTTCATCTTCTCGAACTCATCTCCTGATATGCATCTCTGCCCCTGTGTGGAACAAATAGCCCCCAATCCAAGAAAATCGACCACTCCGCTGAACAATCTGTTTCCGCTCATTAGGGGGTTAGATGCTTTGGTAATTTACCTACTGCTAGGTAATTGGAAACATCAGCATACAATGGTGTTTGAACAGCCACAACAAATAGATGCTCGTCCAGAAATTGATCTTCAACTACTGCTACATTGATTGGCTTTGGCATTCTTGAGAGAAAATTGGCTACAATATTTTCTTTTCCAGGTCGATCCTTGATTGTAATATCGAATTCCTGCAATAAAATCAGCCATCTAGTTACTCTGCCATTTGTGATAGGCTTGTTTGCTAAATATTTTATGGCAGAATGATCTGTGTACAAGATAACAGGATATCCAGTAATGTAATGTCTAAACTTATTGACAGCATGTATTACAGCTAGAAATTCTTTTTCAGTAACAGTGTATTTTAATCCAGTAGGGGATAAATTTTTGCTGATGTAATAAATTGCATATGGTTTTTTATCCTCTTCCTGCTCAAGGACTGCTCCAACGGCTGTATCTGAGGCATCAGATGATATCTGAAATGAAAAATCCCAATTTGGTCCTCGAAGGACTGGGGCTATGGACACAAGCTTCTTCAGATCCTTGAAAGCATGTTCACATTTTTCTATCCAAAGAAAATCAACGTTACCAGTTAGTGCATACAAATGTGCGGCAATATGCGAATAATGTTCTATAAACCTCCTATAATAACTAGAAAATCCAAGAAAACTTCTTACCTCCGTTTCAATGGTAGGAGTGGGAATAAGCAAAATTATTTGGATTTTGGCTGGGTCTACCTGAATGCCAGCTGCTAAAATATTGTGTCCTAAGATAATTCCTTCAGTCATCATCATATAGCATTTTTCATGGCTTAAACAAAGCCCGGTAGCAATGCAGCATTGTAGGACTTTTTCTAGTGTATCCAATGCTGGATCGAAATCATCTCCGTATGGTGTAAATTCATCCATGTATACTTCAAGTCCTTCATTTATTAAGTCTGCAAAAATGCTGAGGATAGCCCTTTGGAATGTGGCAGGAGCGTTGCATAAGCCAAGAGGTAGAACTCGGTAGGCAAATGTTCCCCAAGGACAAGTAAAAGTAGTTTTGTCTTGGTCTTCCAGGGCAATCTGAATCTGATTGTATCCACTGAAGCCATCGAGGAAAGAAAATAATTTCTTTCCTGCCAAAGTGTCTAATACTTGGCGATGAATGGGAGAGGGAAGTGGTCTTTTTGTGTTGCTTTATTTAGCTCTCTGCAGTCCACATAGATTCTCCATTTCCCATTCTTTTTTGGTACCACCACAAGCGGAGAGATCCATTTACTATCAGAGATAGGATAGATGAAATTAACATCTAAAAGTTTTTGAAGTTCAGCTTTTACCACATCTTTTAGATGACGATTAAGTGTCCTCTAAGGCTGACGAACAGGTCTCGCATCGTTTTCTATATAAATGTGGTGTGTACATAATTGGGGGTCAATTCCTTTTATATCAGGGTAGTCCCATGCAAATGCTTCTTTATATTTCCATAACAAATGGATGAGCTTCATTTCTTGTTCGGATGTGAGGTTGGCATTAATGTTTAAGGTTTTTCCTGGTTCAATTTCCACAATTTTACTATTTGCAACAGAGGTAATAGGTATTGTTTGATCATGTGTATTTTTAAGAGGATCTTCTTCTAATTCGTTATCAAATGCCAGCTTTATCATGTGACATTGTGTGTGGGATGTGAGTTCAGTTTGAATAATAAAATTACTAATGGCATCGTCTTCTGTTTGGTCTTTGAAATCAAGTGCCTCTTGTATAGTTAATGGAGATCTAATGTTATCAGTAAGGTATGATACATGGTGCCTATTAGTTTTGATTATTGTGACACTTGGTTGCGTTGGAGGATATAGAACTACGTTCTTGATATCTAATTCTCTGGTTATGGTCATATTTCCTTGCCGACAACCAATATAAGCATCGGCAGTTGCAAGCCAAGGTCTACCTAAAATCAATGGATGTTCATCAAGTCGGGTTTTGGGATTTATTATCAGAAAATCAGTTGGATATTCCCAGGAGCCAACAGAGACCATGACATCATCTAGTGTGCCCTCCGGCCTAACCACAGATTGGTCAGCCAATTCTAGCAAGGTAGAGGTGGGTTCTACAGATGTAATGCCTAGCTTTTGGTAAGTAGTGGTTTTTAAGATATTAATTGCAGCTCCTAGATCAACTAAGGCATTGGAAAGGGTCTGACCATAAATTTGCACAGTTACTATTGGATTTCCTGGGTCTTTGTATTTAATGGGTGTTTCTTTTCTTGATAATAAGTCAGATAGAGTGCCAAATACTTGGACTCTTGGATTATTTGTTATATTCATCCTTGCTTTCTTTATACACAATTCTTTGATAGTTTTTGCGTATATCGGAATGTCTTGAATGGCTTGGAGGAATGGAATTTTTATGTACAAATTTTGTAATTCTCCCAGAATGTCAAAATCAGGATATTGTATAGGTCGAGGTATGATTAATCGTTCTCGGAACAGGGGTAGAGGATGTGGTTGCTTGATTATGAGTTTGTTGTTTATTCACATCTTCTTCTTGTGACAGATGTTCTCTGGGTAACTGATTTTAAACCTGAACTATCTTATCTCTTCGGTTTCAATAATATGCCTAGATCTTAGCTGAAGACCATTACACTCCCTCAGATCGGCTCCTATTTTTGGTGTTTCTATGATTTGGACAGATTGGACCGGTCTGTTATTTGGATTGGGGTTGGGTTGCGCTGGGAGTTGCGGTCTCAGATTAGACTGGGGATTTTGTTGTAAGGCTGGCAGTGTAGGCTGAGGGAGCAGAATGGTTCCTACTGGCTGATGCATCGGTCTCTGCTAGTTTGTCTGCCAAGCTGAACTTTGTGAAGTAGGGGGAGTCCATTGTGGTGGGTATGCATTACTTTGCCAATATGGTGGGGTATAAGGAAGATTCAGCCACGGGGTTGAGGAAGGAAACGACTGTGGTGACCAGTTTGGAAACGGGGATTGGAATTGACTTTGCCACCAGGGAAAATTTTAAGAACCCCCCCTAAATTTACATGTATAATAAATGGGCGAATCTCCATGGTATATAGGAACAATGGAAGGCGATTTTATCAATAATATGATATGTATATATAATTTTTTGGCGAATCTCTCAC
>APFE030877268.1:26356-41959 GCA_000404065.3 Pinus taeda | reverse complement strand
ACAGAGTCTGATTCTTCCTCCTTTAGTTCAAACTCTATCTTCATAGGTTCCTTTGGTTGGACTTCATGTTTAATAACATCTTTCACCTCTCTGAACACCACATCTCGACTGTACACAACTTTCATTGTGACTGGGTTCCAAAGCTTATAACCCTTTAAACAATCCTTATACCCAATAAAGATGCACTTTTCAGATTTCCTATCCAACTTGGTTCGTTTCTCCTTTGGAACATGTACATATGTATCACATCCAAATACCTTCAGATGTGAAAGAGAGGGTTTCTTACCAGTCCATATCTCTTGTGGAGTCTTATCCTCCAATGCTGATGAAGGTGATATATTGACCGGGTAACATGATGTCTCCACCGCCTCTACCCAGAATTCCTGTCCTAAACTGACACCACTGAGCATGCTTCTTGCCCTTTCCATCAATGTCTTATTCATTCTTTCTGCAACTCCATTTTTCTTAGGTGTGTATGGAGTAGTCTTCTGCTATGCTATACCACACTTCTTACAGAATTCTTCAAATTCCTTATTGCAAAACTCTCCACCATTATCTGTCTTCAACACCTTTATCTTCTTCTCTGTCTGGTTTTCCGCCAGAGCCTTAAATTCTTTAAACCTGTCAAAGACTTCAGATTTCTTCATAAAGAAATATATCCATGTATTCCTTGAGAAGTCATCTATAAATGATACATAGTACACAGACTTACCTAGTGATGGAACCTTCATAGGTCCAAACACATCACTGTACACAAGTTCTAATATCTGTTTTGCCCTCTTACCACCAGAGGGGAAACTCACCCGATTCTTCTTCCCATATACACAATTTTCACAAAAATCAAAATCCAGAGAGCTATTATTCATACCTTTTACCATACCTTTACCATGAAGTATTCGAAGGCCCTTCTCTCCAATATGTCCAAGCCTTTGATGCCACAACATGGTCTTCTCTCCAGAGACCACTAGATTTTCTTCTCCACTTTCAGGAACCGTAGAGTTGTTGCACCCATCAACAACAGTGCTACCTTGCAGCTTGTACAGAGTTCCAATCCGAACTCCCTGCATCAATACCAGTGCTCCCCGAACCATCTTCCAGGTATCCTTATCGAACACTGTTTTTACACATGCATCATCCAGCTTGCTTACATAAATCAAATTTCTGGATAATGCAGGAATATGCAGAACACCTAGAAGAGTCCTAACCCTTCCATCTTGCAACTTCAACTTTACTTTTCCGCGACCAACGATTCTAGCCTTCCTATCATCCCCTAAGAAGACATCACTACCATCATATTTCTCATACTTGTAGAACCACTCTCTATGGGGAATGAAGTGAAACGATGCACCTGAGTCAATCAACCATGCCTCATGATCTACATGTGTACTTGAAGAAGCCAAATACACATCCCCACCTTTATTTGAGGTTATTTTAGCCTTTGCAGAAGGAGCATCATCAGATCCCTTTCCTTTATCAAGAGCTTTAGATTTACAGTCCCTTTTGTAGTGCCCTTCCTTTCTGCATTTCCAGCACACCACCTTTACAGGTTTTCTTGGAGAGTTAGATCTCCCTCTAGATTTAGATCTCCCACTTGATGAATTATTTTTGTTTCTGTTCTAGGACTGTCCTCGTATAGACAAGGCATCACCATTTTGGCTCTCCATATTTTTCCGTCTCATCTCCTCCATCAACAAGGATGAGATTATTTCATCAAACTGCAAGGTAGTTGTATTGCTACCTATTGCAGTAACTAGACTGTCCCACGAATCTGGTAGAGAACACAAAAAACTGATGCACTTATCTTCATTTGAAATTTTAATATCCACAGATAATAATTAACTTACCACAGGATTAAATACGTTCAGATTCTCTGTCACTGAGTCTCCATCTTTCATCCTCAGGTCATACAATGTTTTCCGCAGGAATATTTTATTCACCAGAGACTTAGATTGGTACAAAGTCCCTAACTTGTCCCACAAAGCCTTTGCCGTAGCTTCCCCTGATACATTCAACAATACTAAATCTGAGACACACAATCGTATTGTGCTCTTTGCCTTCTGATCCAACTTCTTCCATTCTTCATCGGACACTCCCGTTCGTTTAGTACCCGGATCTACCATGATCCACTGATCTTTATCCACCAACATATCCTCCATCTTGAGTTTCCACAACTCAAAACTCTGACCATTAAATTTCTCGATCTCTATCTTTCAACTGATCGCCATCTTCTTTCACCACACTGAATAGGGTCTACCATAGGCCCGAGAAAAACCCCTTAGCAACAAAGACGTCCCCTTGAAGCCAAAAACAACTCTGATAATGTAGGATTTAACCTTGTACAGAAATTACCTGCATACGAATTCTAAAACACAAAAAATAAACAATGCGAGAGCATAACACATAAAACACATATACACAGAGATTTTCCCTTGGATCCCAAAATCAAGACTACCAGCTTGATTTTTGATTATGTTCCTTTCAATGTTACAATACATATTTATACATGTCGAAGCATCCAATACCATGGACCGAAAAACATTGTGTCCAAAACCATGGACTGAAAACCATCGCGTCCAAAACCATGGATCGAAAACCATCACGTCCAAAACCATGTACGAAAAACATGCACAAAACCATAGGTAGGTCCGCCCAACCTAATATAGGGTACCAAAAACAAAATTTTCCGGGGTGCTACCCTAGACCCCATAGAGGGGGGTTACCTAGACCCCTCAAACCCCCTGTGACCCCCCCGCTACGCAATTGGTGCAACGAAGAGGGGGCTACGCCCCCCCTCTAACCCCCCGATTAACTACGTGGGCTAGTCGTGGAAAAAATATAACACAACCCAACACCTTCATGAATTTGGAAAGCAGCCTTGGGAATGTCTACTTATTTCATGCACATTTGGTGATAGCCCGAGCGAAGATCTAGCTTAGTAAAGAATTGAGCACCATGTAGTTCATCCAACAGATCATCAACAACTAGGATAGGGAATTTGTCTTTGACCGTGAGCTTGTTGAGGGCCTTGAAGTCTGGACACATGTGCCATTCCCCATCTTTCTTGAGCACCATGACCACTGGTGATGAATAAGGATTGATGCTAGGACGAATGACACCGACTTCAAGGAGTTCCTTGATGATTTTTTCAATTTCATTCTTTTGGGTGAAAGGATATTGATATGGCCGCACATTCAACGGCTGTGCCCTTGGGACCAAAGTGATGGTATGATCATGTTCCCCTCTAGAGGGTGGAAGCTCTTTAGGTTTGTCAAATACTTGTTGGTGTCGATTCAAGACTTGTTGTATGTTAGGATGAATATGAAGAGCAGTGGGCTCGATGGCATTAAACTGGGCGATAACTCCATGATGACCCTTTTTTAATAAATTTTCCATGTGATGCGAGCTTGTGATAGAAGGAGCACCTGCCTGGAGTCCACGGAGGGTATGCATGTGGTCATTCTGCTTAAAGCTCATATATAACTCTTGGAAATCCATGGTGATTGGGCCTAGTATGCGAAGCCATTCAACCCCCAAGACAATGTCACAACCACCCATGTTAATCGCAAACATGTGGGTCTTGAGGTGGTAGACTCCCATCTAAAGTTTAATATTTTCGTAGCGACCTTCACATTTCATTCTCCCCCCATCAGTAATCTGGACCTGAAAATTAGTGACTTCCCTGAAAAAACAATGAATAGCTTCGGCGACTTGCTGATGGATAAACTTACGAGTGCTGCCACTATCAATCGATACTACTACAGGGTGATGTTTAATAAAGCTTCTGATTTTGAGAGTTTGGGGTGCATAAATTCCCTTCAAAGCATGTAGCAAGATAACTAGTTCCTCTGGTGTAGCTGGGAGTTCCTCAATTTCGTCCTCTGGTCCCTCAAGGGGTGGGGCTTCCTCAGATGAGTTGTGATCAGTAACATCAATTTGAAAGAATTTGGGTTCCTTGCATTTATGCCCGGGGGAGTATTTGTCATCGCGGTAGTAGCACAATCCTTGTTTTCTTCTTTCAACCATTTCTGCTGGGGACACCTATTGAACCTTAAGTATTTTGGTAGCACCTTGAGCCTAGGTGGGGCGTCCCTTGGCAATGAAATTTGGACGAGGAGACTGGGCAACTAAAGCGCGTTCCACTTCGATAGCCTTGTTGCAAGCGTCTATCCATGTAGGTGGGTGGTGCATCCGGACATGTTTTTGGATGGCTTCTTTGAGACCACTTATAAAACATTCCAAGTAGAATTCATCTCCCAGACCTTCTGTGCGGATGGCCAACTCAAAGGCTACAATGTATTCTTTTACTGTGCGTGTCTGACGGAGCTCAGTAAGACGACCCAAAAAATTAGAGTCTCTATCAAAGTGGTCACAAAGAGATTTTGATAACACCTGCCAATTTATTTTCCCGGGATAGCATTTCTGATGCCACTACCACCATTGCCATCTCTCTTGGTCCAAGTAAAGGGCCCCCACACATCATTTAGTTGGATCATCTCGGATATCATTCAGAAAGAAATATTGTTCTATTTGTGCTATCCATACTATCGGATTAGAGCCATCAAATTTATACTTGTCCAGCTTGGATGGTCAAGGGTGGGAATGTTGGTGATTTCCATGGAGGTGAATATGATGGCTAGATTCTCTTTCAAGGTCTTCATTAAGACCATGTGCCTCCCGATGCCACCCCGACATGCTCACTTGGAAAGTTTCCATGAATTTTTGCATTTGGTCCACTATTTTCTTGAAAGAAGCCAACTGTTTTTCAAGGCTCTCAATCTTCTCATTGGCCATGGCTTGAGCTATGGTTTCTACAATACACAGATCTTGGTCACTTGTCATCACTTTGAAAAAATTTGGGACCGACCGAAAATTGAAGCTGACAAGTGAGTGGTACCACTGCGATCAACTCCTCATCCCTCTTCAAATTCACCAAGGGTGAAGTCGAAGCAAAGTATATTAGCAGAATGGCGTAACGGAAGCTTCTGATGGCCTATCTACAGATCACTTCAATGGGAAGTCCGGATCTAAGGGTGGAAGGAAAGGCAGATGCCTTGTTTGTAATAAGTTCGACCATTATGCGAAGGAATGTCCGAGGTAGGGACACATCACTAGATGATGATAACAATCATTCCAAGGACATCTTCAATGATCAAAGGAATGACAAGTAATGCATATCATCAAGGAAACAACTAACTCTTCAAAGAAAGCAAGGAACCCCAGGTATGAAGAATCAAATGTTGTTTCTGATGAGATAAAGAAGTGTTATCTTGTATTGGCCCTCACCTTCATATTCTTTGGGAATATGGCTTATTAATTGTAGTGCTTCAAGGCACTTCATTGGATAGAAGGGTGCTCTCTCTAATTTAGTGATCCAAGTCTGGGTGTGACAAAGGACCCTTACAAGACATTTTACCTTGGTCATGTATTGAATTTCATTTAAAAAAAAACATAAATGAATACATCTGCATGCTGTAAAGAAGAGGATCATGACAATCATCAACACATGAAAACATAAGCCATTGATAACGAAGTTCGTCCAGGAGGGACTACGTCTCTGAGCCCTGGTGTCAAGACAGTGTAGGCCACTATATTAAGTGTTGTCAATAGTGATGATGTACATAGAGGTGATGTCGTTATCATACAAGGAAAAATATCCTCATGCAGGAGTGGCCCCAAGAGAAGTTTTTCTACAGGAACTCTCAGTTAAAAGGACTCCTATCAGTATGACACAAATTCATGCATGATGATAATGAGCATCCCACCAACATGGCATAAAAGGGATCTCAATGAAAACATACGTGGCAACAACATGAGTATCCATCAAGATGATGACAAAAGGATCTCAAATAAAACATGATGAATCATGACAACAAGTACATCACACAAATGATTCCACATCACATCAAGCAGGAATCATGAAACAAGTATGAAACAAGATCCCACATCAAACATCAAACAGGGATCTGTGCAGCATAATGCATAGCAAAAGAAGTACATGAACACACTGCATATACCTCACATCCAGGGGCCATCTAAAGAAAAGGATGTGAAGATGGTGAAGCTGGTTGTACCATCAATCTCGTGGCATCGAATCTCATGGAATGACTGCTCGCACGTCGAATGCTGACATCTATATTCCGCTTAGAAAAGAGGCTGGAAAATGAAATGAGAAAATGGAAAATCTGAACACACCATCAGATTTGTGGCGTCGAATAGTGCAAAATTGACTGTCAAATTTCTGAATTCTAAGAAAATTAAAATTTGGGGCTTAAGGAATCTTTTAGATTCCCCCTAGATTCCTCAAAGATTCCCTTCGCTAGGTCCTCCACAAATCTGATGCTCAGATCAGGAAACTGACTGCGTCATCGGGTTCGTGTCACTGAGAGGTGTAAGATAGACATAAAGTTTGCCCAATTTGGACATTGCAAAAATTTCACCCTCTTGGAAATTTCGCTCAATCATGGTTCCACCTGCAATAAATTAATTAAAAAAATGTCGCCTTGGATTCTGTGCCCACTCCTGGTTCGTCCATGCCACCTCAGCGCACTGTGCAAATGAAGGTTTATATAATTTTTTGGGCGGATTAACCAAGAAGTTGGTTGAGGTGGATTGGCATAAAGTTCGAATAATAAGGAGGAGGTTGGGTGGTCAAACCCCAACCCCTCCATTTTAATGCGATTGTTGTTTTTTTAAAAACCCGTATTGATTTGTTTAGGGGGGTCGGGTCCACATTGGGTGGCCTTCCCCTTAACCTCCGCAACATTTGGATTGATGCGTTAATAGCATATTAATATTTGAGGGTCCATTGGTTTTGTGTGGTACATGGTTCATGGGTTGGGCCACCCGTGGTGTGGGCCGGCCACGTGGCCGGGCGGGTTTGATTCCCGCCAGCCCATTACTATCTACGGCATATGGTAAGGGTGTGGGGTGGTGGCCCACCACCTCCACGATATATTTATTTTTTATTTTTAATATAATAAGGTCAATTTCGAAAATTCCAAAATTTGACTGAAGGAGTCAAATTAAATAGGCCACAAATTCGTCCGGAATCTGGTTAGAGTTGGCCAGATTCGTCTGTCGGAAAACTTCCAAATTGCTGCCTCCTTAAGCCTGCCTAGTCAACAAAAGTCAACCAAACTTTGACTGCTTCTAACTTTCGCATACGGACTCGGTTTGATGAACCATTTGCAACACCACAATTAGGGTGACGAGATCTACGCTTTGGTCTTGGTTCAAAATCATTCTGATCACTTTGATTTTCAAGCTTTCATAAGCCCTCTTTGTCCTGTGTGTATCTCTGGAGCCACCTGGATCAATCCTCCCCACTAAGGAGCTTTTAGTCCTCCAAAAGCATGAAAAATAACCTGCAACTTCTTTGTACCTTGTTTGCATCACAAGCATCCTGAACGGTTCTGCTTCCATATCCTTCACCTTTGTTCTTCGGAGCCTTAAGCGATGAGCCGACACCGACAACCTCTGCAACCTGTAGTACATTGTTTTGAAAATTACATGCTTGACTTTCATGACCAACTAATGACCCAAGCATCCCACACTTTACATGAGTTTATAACACATACTCGATGGTCAAGCTTACACCAAGATGGACACCATACCCCAGCTATGAAAAGAAGGCCAACATATCATTGTTGCTTCAACAAGTGATGAAAAAAACTTCATCACTGCAACACATGATTTACAAGTATAAGGCCAAACACTATTGTTTCTTTGACAAGTGATGGAAACATGACATCACTTTCACAGTTTATCATGCTACTCAAAATAATACTAGGCATCATTTTTGCTGAACAAGTGATGGAAAACACATCATCATTTTTACATTTTAAAATGCAACAAATGATTTACAAAAGCACGACCATGAGATGCTAACATATATAGAAACCATTTTTCACTTATCAAGGTGAATGGGTTGCCTCCTTGTCATGGTTTTGCTTTTTGAACTATCGTTTCATCTGGTTCATGCACCGACACTTTGTCTTTAAGGCGCTGCTCTGGATGGATCCTCCAACATGTGGCTCTTTTATGGCCACTTCCGTCGCAGTGATTGCAATACATCTTCTTCCTCTAGATTTACTTTACCTACTGTTGAGAGGGTTGTACGCACCTCCTCCTTTTGGGTGTTGCTATTCTTTTCCAACACTTAGAAAATGTATGGTTATGTAATCCACAAAAGGTACATGTTTTTCGATGTCTTGATTTATGTCCATCATTAAAAACATGATTATAATTGAAATGAACATTCGAATGTCAAAACTGGTTATCCATCTCTTGTTTAAGTATGGCAATGAGAGCTTGCCTCAACTCTTTCCCTGCAATGGAAACTTCCATGGGATGGTGGGGATGTGTTCCCATCATCTTCTTTCCTCGACGATTTTGATGATGTCTCGGAAGGATTTGACACCTTTGAGCATTCTCCCTTGGTGTATCCCAAACCTACAAATCGATGTTTATGCACAACCTCCAAATGTTGAGTTATCCCTTGGTTATTAACACCAAGTTCTTTTCCCTCTTCGTGCCTCGTCCTGGTAAGGAGCCTCATGTTTGTCCCAGTAATTGGGATCTCCAAATATCCAATAGAAATAATACTATGTGAAGATGAAACCGAAAGGAAATCAACATCTTTTACCTCCTTTGTCGATTTGGAAAGAACTGATGAGGGCTTCTCATCATCTGTTGTTGGTGATTCGCTAGCTGTCACGGTGCATTGCCCAACTTCCTTTTTGACATACCCTTTGTAAAATTATATTGCTCAGGGACTTCCATAATAGCATTTTGATAGCCCTTTTGGTAGTCCTATGATTCTACAGGCATGTCCTCCTTTTGTGATTGTAAGAACAACTCATTTTCCTCCTTTGTTAAGAAAATATTATCCACTTCTCCTTCAACAAAGAGATTAATCTAATCTTCTTCTTGTTCTTCCATTGCCTCTTGTTTTTCTTCTGCATAATTCTGCTGGAAAGTAGTTATGATATGTTGTTGGTTTGGTGGATTTCTTTGGTCCCTCTGCTTGATTTGGATTTGTTGTCTTCTAAAGTTCGGGTTTCTGATTTGAGGACCTCCTTGAGGTTCTCTTGTAGCTGCCCTTTATGAAAAAGTCATTTTTTCCATCATCTTCTCCATAGTTTTCACCAAACTGTCCAATTTAATGTTTGATGATTTTGAAGTTTCCTTTTTGATAGTTACCCTCTTCTTGGACTTTAACTTAGCTTTCTTGACTAGTAAGTTTTCTTCTACATTGACTGCAATCTTATGCATGTCTTCCAACATAGTTGGACTTATTTCTCTTAATCAGTAGGCCATGTCAGCATCAAATCCATTCGGATAACTAAGCAAGGCCAAACCCAGTGGAGGATTTATTTCTACTGGAATAGAGTTATAAGTATTGTTGAATCTATTTGAGTAGTCTTGAACTGATTCACCCAAAGCTCTTGTCAAACTTTCATATTATGCAAGAATTGAAAGTGGATTATTATTTACCTCCCACCGAGAAAAGAAAACTTGATGAAATTGCTGTAAATTAGCAATACTGCATGTTGCCAACCTTTTGTACCACTTCCTAACTTCCCCTGCTAGACATTGGGCAAAAAGCCTCAGTTTCACATCATCATCATCTACTTCTTCAAGGTCTGAAAAATCATTCATTTTGTCTATATGTTGTTGTGTTGTAGTAGGCCCAGTTCCATCAAATTGAGGTATTAGTTGTCCATAATTAAGTGGCATAACCTTTAATGGTGCTTGTAGAACCAAAGGGGCATAACGCGCTGCCATGATTAAAGTATGAGAGGTAGATGTTCTTACTATTGTGCTTGATGATGAGGGAGGCAAAGGTGATGAAACTATAAGTTGCTAAGTTGTTTTAATAGGAGGAGAATGAACAACAGATGTGATAGGAGCTGAACAATGTGAAGGGGCCAAAGGAGAAGATATAGGGCTACTTAGCTGAAATATGGATTATTTTTCTACTGCCTTATGTAACTGACTGACCAATTTCTCAACTTTTTGAAACTAATGTAAAACTTGATGAAATTGCTGCAAATTAGCAATACTACCTATTGCCAACCTTTTGTACCACTTCCTAACTTCCCCTGCTAGACATTGGACAAAAAGCCTCAGTTTCACATCATCATCATCTACTTCTTCAAGGTTTGAAAAATCATTCATTTTGTCTATATGTTGTTGTGTTGTAGTAGGCCCAGTTCCATCAAATTGAGGTATTAGTTGTCCATAATTAAGTGGAATAACCTTTAATGGTGCTTGTAGTATCAAAGGGGCATAACGGGCTGCCATGATTAAAGTATGAGAGGTAGATATGCTTACTATTGTGCTTGATGATGAGGGAGGCAAAGGTGATGAAACTATAAGTTTCTAAGTTGTTTTAATAGGAGGAGAATGAACAACATATGTGATAGGAGCTGAACAATGTGAAGGGGCCAAAGGAGAAGATGTAGGGCTACTTAGCTGAAATATGGATGATTTTTCTACTACCTTATGCAACTGACTGACCAATTTCTCAACTTGCATGCCGCTGGATAGATAACGTAGTTCTAGTTTTTTGGATCTGGGCAGTATGCAGTCGAGCTAAGATAACGTAGTTCTACTTTTCCGGATCTGGGTGGTATGCAATTGAGCTCCAACTCAAATTTGAGGATTATGACAGTGGGATCGTAGGGGAGGTCCGGCTAATATTATAGTGGTTGGAATGAAGCATGTTATCTCCTCTCTAATACTGCGATCGAAATTTGGTTCTCACTGGTGTTTTTTTTAATGTGGCGTATATTATGTTTTCCATCTGCGACAATTGTTAATAGAACTGGCGGCACTGCTTTGGATCAAACGTCCACGATTTGGAATGAAGGCAATGTGCCCAACGACATGTTTTTTCCTCTCTTATTAAAGCTAGGATTAAAAGGCTTACTGAGACTATGTGATTGGGTTCTAGATCTAATCTTCTGTGGCTAGATCTAGATCTAGATCTAATCTTCTGCCTTATTTCTTTGCGGCTGGGTTCTAGATCTAATATTCCGTTTCATAGATGAACCACCTGTTCAATGTGTGGCTAGATATGATCTAATATTTTGCCTTATTTCTCTGCGGCTGGGTTCTACGGGCAAGTAAAATATGACTCCCAGCTTCGTGAAAATAGCTGCTGGCTCACTTCCGTCCGCTTCTGGAGGGAAAGATCCTACCCATATCTTCAGTGAAGCCCCAGCTCCCACTGTCCAGGTGGTCCAGGCCTCACTCGATGAGGCTTTGAAGTTTTCTAAAAGTGACCTAATCTGCCGGTTCAATGGTTTTTGGCTGCGGCTAACAACTCTCCACAATTGGATCTCGGAGGTATGGAAGCCTGTCATTTCTGATGAAATTAATATCTACCCTTGTGCTAGGGGTTTCTTTATAGTAGATTTTGAAAATCCTGAAAGCAAAAAATGTATTCTAGATTTTGGTCCTTGGTTTTGGGAAAACTCAGGCCTATTCATGAAGCCATGGAACCCATCATTCGATCCCTCAACAATAGTCATAACCTCAGCACCAGTTTGGGTGAGATTTCCAAGCCTACCCTTGCATCTCTAGAATCTCTCCTCGCTAAAAGCCATTGGAAATGCAATTGGGAAATTTTAATGCAGGTGCCCAGAAATAGAGGAATATGCCAGAACCACCTATGCATGCATCTATGTGGAAATGGACTTCAGCGCTGAATTCCCAGCTGAAATAAAACTAACAAGTAAAGACTATGTGTGGAACCAGAAACTCGATTATGAAAGTGTCCTCTTTAGATGTCGATCCTGCTTTGAGATAGGCCATCTAACCAAAAATTGCCCAAAAGCCTCCCAGAAAAATTCTACTAGAAAAATCCACCACAGATATACACGGTGGGAAGGAGCACAAAAAGAACACTACACTGTCATCAAAGAAGAATACTCTAGAGAAAACTCTGAATCACAAGAAAGCGGGCAAGAAAGAAACAACTCTCAAGACAAGCAGGGAGAAAGCCCCACCCAACAACAAAAAAGTGAACTCGACAACCCCTCAAGCATCAACAATTATGAGGATTTGAATACCGCACAAAATAAATCTTCATTTAACAGCAAATCAAATCTCCTAGACCAAACTTCTTCTCCGACTATCTTCAAAAGGACAAACACAATAGATCGCGAAGCTAAGACACCAATGTCCCAAGAACCATAAGAGATGAAGGAGATGCAAGATAAAGGAAGTTGGAAGATTGTAGAGAAAAAAAAGAAAGCTACAACACCAATCTTGCCAAGAAAGACAAGGAGCCAAACAATTAAAAACTAACAAAATTATAGGTTTGATAGACCAATTTGGTCTTAGTGGATGTTAACCATCATCATCATCATCATCATCATCAAAATGTCCTTATCAGACTTCGAAATGCCAAGATTCTGTGATGGAATATATGGTTTCAACTTAGATTCATCAATGAATGTTTTAGAGATAAAAGTGTCAGACTTAGATCTAAAAAGACTATGTTTAAAAGGAAGATCAAATTCAATGTCCTCAACTGTTACAATACTTTCAGGAGGGGTTTGAGATCTTTGTAGATGATTGTTACTTTCTTGAGCTTCTTCAAGCTTATTTTTCCTAATCAACTTCTCAGGATCACTTACAACTTTAGGAGGATCATGATCTAGATGTGATCTTGCATGGATCTTTCTAGAAGCCAAATTTCCAAGAAAACTTGTCACAGCTAGTTTTAAACACAACTTTTGGGTGAAAATTTCAACCTAATAATTTCTACCTCATTGTTACCCACAGGAAATAGGTTTAAGCCTTTGAAATCAATGTTTACTAGGGAATATTTAGTTTTGTCCCTAGTATGGTCGCCATAATGTTAACGCTCCATAGTTTTCCTAGGCTGAGGAGGAAAATTGTAGAGATAACCACAAACCTCTTTTGGACCAAAATCTAGCCCTTCTAGCCTGATGAGGGCTCTCTCTATGTGAATTTACAGTCAATTAGATGACTGAATGTTTCAGATTTGAGGATAGTTATAAATATCAAAATATAGGTTTTAAAGTTGTGGTTGCAAGGTAAAGGAGAGGTCCATTGGGCATGGAGCCATAATAATATTCAACAATCAATCACAATAATCAGAACAACTTGAAACAAGGCAAGGTAGGAAAACTCCTATATCTTACAAATTTGTTGTAGTATGGGTGAGATGAATGAGAATGAGGATCCTTGAAATATAAAGCATACATAGATGAATTATGTATTTAATTTCAGAAGAGAAACACAACAATTGCTTGACAAACCAGGGCAAAGTACTGTGAGTAAATTCCACTCATAATATTCTTGTAAACACTTAAGAAGGAGAATCCATGTAAAAAATGAAAGGAAAGACAAATTTAAAAAGAGAGAAAGATCACCATCTATCTGACACAAGAATCTTGAAACAAAACTATCTCTATGATTACCTGTATTGAAAACTCCACAACTTTCAATCTCAAAGATATTCTTTTTACTCCACTATCAATCCTCTCTACCTTAAAAATCATGCACTATATACAAAAAACTATTTCTAGATCCAAGGAGGTCAAAACCCACTTGTTCCTAATTAGATGGAACTAATTTCATGAAGATAGGGAAGAAAACCACTATTCTGGAAATTAGGAAAGTATCTTTGATTTTTACTTATAAACTTGTCAACACACCTTAATACATTAAATTTGTACAAAACAACATGGGTGAAGCTTTTACACAACAAAACAAAAATAATAACATGATTAAAACCTTCATTTGCTAGCGCTGAGGTACAACATTCGGTCCAAAAAAGTTGACTGTATCTGCACACAACACCTATATTCTCCTTCTTTGATCGCATAAATGGCTGCAATTTGATCAAAAATCCCTAGTCCATGCCCAGTTGACTGTAATAAAGGTGTCCATGCCCTATAAGTACCAAATGTTTTCCAAAAATGCTACTTTCAAGAAACCCTACTCTTGTTGCTCATCATGTGTGCAACACTTATGGGTAGCAGTTGTCAACTCGCCTTTTTCACTTGTTTTCTCTTCTTCAACTGCCTCAGCTAGCAAGTCTAAATTACTTTTCTTCCTCTTTCTTTTAGCTTCCTTGACTTCAACAAGTCTTTTATTCATCAACCTAAGCCTTCTTTTCAGGACTAGGTTTTTCACATATAGGTTCTTCACTTGCCTATGCAGAGGCAATGTCCACTTCAGTTTGTATTTAGCCTTATCAAGGGCTGGAATAACAAACTCTACATGCCCAAACAAATCCAAATTATCCTCATAGTTTCTCTCTTCTCAATTTTATCTACTTGATATTTTATTCCTTCAATATACTCCAATAGCTCCTCAAACTTCTTTTTCTCATAAAAAACCATAGGTTGCACAACCTCCTTTACCTGTTCATGTACCTTGGCAATAGATCTCATCTTAGGTCGCCTTGAATACTGAGTTGGATCTTTCATCTTCTCAACATAAATCGCCTCTTTACCCTTGCCTCTGGCATCAGATGTCATTGTTTCTTGAGACACTAAAGGTCTAAGCTACATGTTTTCCTATTGCGAATAAGCTATGATCACTTGTGTCTTGTCTAATTGATCCTTTAATTCTTTAATTTGGTGGTCTTTTTAATTTTACTACTTGAGCTCAACAATTTCATCTCCGGCCTCTTTTAATTTCTTCTTCATCCTCATGAAGTTTAACTTCCCTTCATCCACCTTCTCCTCTTGCACTGTCTTCTCTTCTTGGATTTGTAGCTTTGAGGATGAGGATCTTATAACCCTAGCTGCTATTATTTTTTCTTTCTTAACCTTTTCCTTGATTTCATTTCTTTTTCCCTTCAATTTAACAACATATGATGTGGCTTTAATCATAGGCAAGTTTTCACTAGACTGAGTTGTTTTTTCTAGGATAGTCTTCTTTAGTTTCCTATTTTCTTGTTGTAGTTAGGCTATAACTAAATGAGATTCTCTTAATTGTGCCTCTAACTCCTTGAATTTCTTGTATTTCCATCCCTGGAACTTGTTTGTTCTTGAATTTCCTTAGGCTCAACAAGTTCTTCAACTGGATTCTCCAATGGTAACCTTTTAGCAGTTGCCTTTGTGAGTGGCTTTCTTGGAACTGGAATATCCACTACCTCTAATGAGAAATGTAGCTTTTTTGCCCATTTTCTTGAGTGATTTCTCAACTGTAGATGACAATTTTTTCTTGACATAACTCTTTAGGGGTGAAGAAGTAGACTTAGTGGTGGATGAAGGAATATCCCTGTGGCTTGATGGACTTCCAACAAATTGCAGTGTAAAATTGGATGAGGTTAGAAAATCCCGCCATACCTGTCTCTTTTTCTGTAGCTCTTCTAATATCAACAATTTTAGTAGTGAAAAATGAAACAATCCTGAGTCAACCATGCCCTTCTTCATTCTTGTTAAATAGACATGGACAACGGGAACAATAGAAAGATAAATCATGCATTGCATTTTTTATTAACAATCTGATATACATTTATAGTACATTTGGTGACCGTTGGGATTCACATCCCAAGGTCTCTTGGACTTCTTTGTCCATTCGGCTTCCACGCTAACCCTTTAGGATTAGGTG
>APFE030877268.1:0-26336 GCA_000404065.3 Pinus taeda | reverse complement strand
AAGAAGCTGAAGTCTTCTGCTAGAGGAAGTGTCTCAGATTGCCAACTTAAGGCATGTTCACGAGCATCTTTGTATCTGGCTACAACTCTGAAACTCGTGTGGCAAGTTGTGGCTCAGGCTCGCTTGATGTGGCTTTGAAGCTTGTAGATGACCATCATTTCCCCCCCTGTCAGATACAAGGTGAGAAGATGGATAAAACTCAACTGCAAGATGGTTCAATATTCTGGAACAAGTTCTGACATGTGTTTGGAATATCTTCTTGGCTGTTGATGCCCATTGCCAAGAAGCAATCCATCCTAGATGAATCTTTGTTCTTGCAGGGTGTTTGTTTAGGAAGCATCTGTTTGAAGAATGGCTGGTTTTATGACAGTGCTTACATGGATGAAGATCAAAACAGTGATCTTTCAGATGGCCAACTCGATCACAGTGTTGGCATTTCACATTTTGTTGTTGTTGTTGCTGCTATGGAAGAGGGGCAGAGTCTGGAACAGCTGAAGCTGAACTGTCATGAGGAGCAGGTGAACTGTCATTAATGAATCCAACATTCTGAAACTGAATGGGTTTTGAGTAGTCTGGAATATGAAAGGACAAGTCCTTGTCATATCCAAGACCGATTCTGTGCTTGTTGTGGACAAGCTGTTCCCAAGGTCTGATGATGGGCTTGGGAAGTGCAGACTGAGTTTCTGCATCTGCATGTACAACTGCTGCATTATTATCTTGCTGCTGATGGGTGGTTGTCTCAATGTTTTGAACAAAAACAGGTTCAGAATGACTTCTCTGTTTTAATTCTTCTTGCTGTAGCTTTGTCTCAAGCTGCAAAAACTCAATATTCTCCTGTGCATTTTGCAGACAAGTTCTAATATCAAATATAATATCTTTGCTAATTTGAACTCTGTCATGAACTGTGGAGTGCATTAAAGTATTTATCAACTTTAATACTTCCCCAATTTTATCCATTTTCCAAACTAGTGAAGCTGCTTCATTTTTTTTTTTTTTGAAGTTTATTCCCTTCTTCAATTAACTGGAAGAATTAAAAACATCGACCACTGGTGTCCAAAATTTTTTGCATTCACCTTTCTTTAACAACAAAGGGGGATGTTCGATTCCTTGTCCTGATAATTTGTGAATCTCATAGGTGATAACCCTGATGTCATTATACATATATTATTAGCTTCTGGAAAGGCATCATATGCATCCGTTCATGGTACTAATCGACCTGGTGTGGACTCCCTTATTGATATTATAGTGTTTGGTCGTGCTTGCGCCAACAGTGTGGCTGACCTATATAGACTTGGTGAAAAACAGAGACTGTTGCCTGGCAATGCCTAATCGATGAAACTTGGAAGAGCTTTGGTGATGTCAAAGTAAGTGACATAAGTCTGATATGGAATTAATTGAGACAATTGAACTCGAAAGCCTTCTAATAAATGCTTCCCGGAACTTGATTCGTGATTGTTCAATGGTGGTGGATCTGTAACAATTTCATGTTCACTTGCTGTTCAAGCTGCCACTGATAAGATTCCTGGAGTGGAGCAGTATGCAGTTTGGGCATTTGCAGATGCTCTAGATATTGTGCCAATGGCTCTTGCGCATCAAACTGCAATTCGAACCTCAGGGATGGTATGCAAGATAACGTACTACAATGACAGAAACTTCGCTCGAATGCACTAAAACTGGTGTCAATGGATAGCCCTAGTGACATAGAACATGAATCCGGTGTCGATTCACACCCCTGCTCAAATCCTAAAATTCCGATCAGGATTTCCTCCGGATTGTAATGGAAATAAACTTCCTTTATTACAAGATTATATTACTCCATATTTTTCTATACGGCATAAACAGTGCAAACACAAACTCAAATTTAAATGATCCTTCTTAGGGATTTACCATGCACAGAAGTAGCAGGAGCAGAAACCTTAAGCTCGTGAAGAGTACTAAAATATGCTTTTGTTCAGCAGGTTCATGCCGAAGCCAAATACCAAGAATTGCATGCAGGCGGAATGTTGGCCTGAAGAACTCGAGCGGCTCGGTCTAGTCTCGAATGGCGTCCTTTTGTAACCGGAATCTTGTACTGCACTGTATGTTAATAAGCTGCAAAAACCAACCCCAGCTAGGAAAAGTTTCGAATAAGTTATCGGGCACTACTTCGCATATGAAGTCGATCTTTTCAACCATAATGAAGCCAAAAATAAAAGAATTGCCTCCGCGGTGATGGTTAAAGAGATCAAATGAAACACGTTGAACAGAAACAAAATAATATGTTTACCAACAAATATTGAACATTCAACAGTACGACACGTTCAGCTCAACCCATTAAACATATTTTAAAGTAACCTCGAATCCCACCATCAAGTAACCTCGGATGACAGTGTTCAAGAATAGACTCGGCAACTCGAGGCACTGTAATGCACACGGAATGGCTAGCTAACCTCACGTATACCCTAACTCCTACCCGTTTAAACCCTTTAAACCCTCTTGCGGATGTTAAGGTAGCGAAGGGTTTATTGGGTTTGTACACTTCGCAGGATTCTTCGTGCAAGTTCAACAATGGAAGTGCCAGAGAGCAGCTTCTGTCTGAAATTGCAAGACTTGTGCAGAAATACAAAGGAGAGGAGCTGAGCATAACCATGGCAGGGCACAGCATGGGCAGTGCAATGGCTACCTTGTGTGCTTATGATATCGCAGAGCTGGAACTCAACCGTACTCATTATTATTCTCCTTCCAGGATTCCCATCACGGTGTATTCGTTCGCTGGCCCCCGCATGGGAAATGCTGCCTTCAGAGGTCGCTGTCTGGAGCTCGGGCTGCGGATTTTGCGTGTTGTGAACGTTCACGACCTGGTGACAAAGATTCCTGGGGTAATATTCAACGAGAATTTTCGGGTCTGGGAAAACTTGATGGACATAATTAATTCATGGAGTTATTCTCATGTTGGTGTTGAGCTAGCGCTGAATCACAAGCTGCATGCACAGTTTTTCCACGGTAAGTCTTATCACCCCTCCGTTCATAACCTGGGACCTGTGCGCAGAATTACCAAGAGGAATAGTTTTTGAGCCTGAAATAACGTTATGATTTCCATATCCTCCTCGAAAACACTGATTTTACTCTTCGTTTTCACAAGAGGGCGTTACAAATTCAAACGCACAACATTTGCAACTAACTCCTTTTTTCTAGCATTAATATTATTCAACAGGCATTCGACTGTACATGGTCTGACTGTTCAGTACCCTGTCAGGACAGCCAGTAACGCAGGTGAGAATAATCATGAATTGTCAGGCAGCGTTTCTCAGTTATGGCAGAGGGAGAGCAGCGCTGGAAGGGCAGAGGGAGAGCAACGCTGGAAGGACAGAGGCGGTGGTCAGAACAGTTGCTCAGGGAATAACAGGCCACACATCATGGCTTTGATACCATGTTAAACAGACATGGACAGCGGGAACAATAGAAAGATAAATCATGCATTTCATTTTTTATTAACAATCTGATATACATTTATAGTACATTTGGTGACCGTTGGGATTCATATCCCAAGGTCTCTTGGACTGCTTTGTCCATTCGGCTTCCACGCTAACCCTTTAGGATTAGGTGTCCAACAATTCTTACTCCCTCAACCATCTTGTCTAAACTCTTGAAGAGGAAAAAGGGTAAATTTAGGGTCTTTTTACCTGAGAAATGCATGAGAAGCCTGAAGTGATATTGATAGACCCCGGTGAATCTTCCTTCACATGTGAAATACTTTTGAATTACTTTGAAAATCCTGTTGTAATGTTCCAATAATTAGTCACTATGCACCACAACACCAAAATTTTTATACTCTGGATTCATGAAATCCTTTTAATGCTTCAACTCCAAAGGCATTCCTTTGAACCATTTATCCCCCTCCAAAGGTATTTTTGTGGCTGATGCTATGGTGGCTTCTGACACAATGAATTTCAATTTACCCATTTTTACTTCATCTCCATCAAAATTTAGGGCAAACTCTTTGGTCACCTCCACATTATACCCCTGTATCCTTTCATAGAATCTGTCCCAACCTGTTTGCTCAAAGGCTAGCCTGATGGCAGGGTCTGAGTTGATAAGTGAGAGATCTTGTGGTTCGAACCTCACAATCTCTCCTCCCTTTGTCTTTCCCATTGCTAAAAATAAGATTTCCGAAGACTCAAAACTAGGGTTTTATGTTTTATCAGGGTTGGGACCTCAAGACTAAGTTGGGAATGCCTTTCAAACCCTAAATGACTAAAACAATACCAATAGATCACAATTCTTGACTGGTAATGAAAAAAAGGTGAAAATTCTCTGTTTTAGCCCGTGCGTAGTACCCCAAACACAACAATAAAGGGAAAAAAACACTTCAATTGACCAAAACAAGCCAATACATTTGTAAACTCTTTTGAACCATTTATAATTTCAAATTGACTCAAATGAGGCTAACACATTGAGAATTTCAGGTTTTCAAGACAGGAAAGTAGGTGGAAAAGAGCATTGGTTTTGTGCGCAACACCTGTTATGCGTAGTGCTAAGGGAATGAAAGGAAAAAGGGCAGAGGAATGATTATTCCACCTTCTAATAAGCACCAGAAATTCTGATAATTTCACACAAACTATCTTATGTAGAAAAACTAGGGTTTAGAGGCTATCTAGTCAATAAAAAAGAATGAAAATGGAGTGACTATGTGCATGCGTAACACCCATGCACAACATCTGTGTGCACAACATTGTGTAGGTAGGAAATCAGAGGTTTCAAACTCATGTTTTAGTTGGAAATTGATGAATTATTTCAAATTTCGACAGAATGAAACTCCCCAAAACAAAACACACACATGGAACTCCCGTTTGATGAAGAAAAATTGATTCTTTGAGTTGTGTGCCGTGTTTCCATGCAATATGTGCGTAGCGACAAACTAATCCATTTGAAAAACTCCTGGAGATGAAATACCTGCGAAATCTAAAGGTTGAAGGATGAACTTTCATGCAATTCTAATGGCTTTGAAAATAAATCCGCTCCTCTTTTCACAATGATGGTACTTTAGGGATATCAAAAGTTTGAGCGCAACAAAAATAATATGATGTCAAATTTGATAATGAATGTTGTACATCTGCTAATGTCACCCACCACTAACTATTCTTTACAACTAATTGACATGACTCTAAACTGACTCTTATGATAATGACCCCACAACCGACTCATGGTGAGCAAATTCCTCATGACATGACCCCTTTAACTTCCATAATGACTCTTTATCTCCATAAATTCATATTTCAAATGATGAGGCCTTAGGGACCTTACATTTCAAGTCAAGACTAATAGAACTATTTTGACACACATATTTACAATTACTTGACCAATTTGAGACTTTTGTACAAAGACCATTTAAACTATGATACATGATGAATTCATAGGCTAAATCTTGCAAGAAAACCCCTAAAATGACTATTTAGACAAACACACTTTGATCACTATATTATAGGACCCTAACACCTAGGAGGGAAGCCCTAGGTGTATGTTCCTTTGTATGATTAAAACCTAAACTTGGTCAAAATTGTTGTATGTCTAACTTTAATGTATTGATATTTGTATCTTGGGTTTGCCTAGTAGATATTGTTGTATGCTTGTCCATGATTATCAAATCCTAGATATGTATGTACACTAACCTAATTGTTGATGCTCATAGTTTGTAAATTCTAGGGTTTGTAACAAAGTCCTAGTAGAAGTTTGATATTATGGGATATTATGATATTGTTTTCGACATGATGATTAAATATAGGGTTTGCAACAAACCGTAGTAGAGTCTAAAATGTATAGTATACTGGTTATTTGATTAAATTGCTGATATCTAAAGATTTGTGTCTCTAAGATGGAATCTAGGGTTTCTAATGGATGATAGTAGAATTTTTCATATATATCTGAAAATAATATTGAGGCCCTAGATAAAATGAGACATATTTATTGATTAAGTCGCTTTATGTTGTAGTCTAGGGTTTGTAACAAAAACCTAGCAAGAAGTTGAAGTTTAGAAGTATGTGTCTCTTGTTGATTGTGAACCTACTAAGTTTAGGTATTTTATGCCTAAAGTCCAATTCTTCCATTATTATATTGACATGATTCTGATATAGTTAACTTCATGCTTTTGTATTTGGTTGTACACTCTGTTTAAGTTGTGCAGGTACATAATCTTCAAGGTGTTGGAGATATTCATAAGTAAAGTTGACTTGATAATATTGGTAAACATGATGCAGAATGAAAATGATCAAGAATGAAAATGATCAAGATGACCTTGATGTTGTAAAACGGATTAAAGCCATGATAGGTTCTCTGATGTTGATCTCCCCAAATTACGAGGGAGGGAATATTATGATAGTCATGAGGGATACCTTGAAGAAGAAATTGGAGAATGAATGAAAGTACTAAAATGTATTGAGGATGTCTTGGTTTTGTTGAAGAAATGAAAGAAGAAAAGATTCCAACTAGTTGCATATGAATAACTTGATATAAGTGGCATCAGGATGATTTAAGACCCCGAAGGTTGTTTTTTACTTGAATGTATATTTGAAAGTTTATTACTAATTTGGGTTTGTGCTTGTCTCTCCATATGTAGGTTTAACACTCTAGGAACATGCTTGGAAAAATGGATATATCTAGTTTATTAGGGAGAGATGAAGCATCTAATGGAAGATGCTTGGGAGGACATGAAGCCGACCTATGTATGTTTGATATCTAGATCCCGAAGAGGGAGGGTGGCATTGGTCTTGGAGCTCTGGACTTTGATACACACCTAGATCCTTGGGTTGATGGTTAGTTAGTAAGCCTGATGGTACCTAAACTAGCTGAAAGATTTATTCCATCTTAGTCCCACCCGAATAGATTACCCTCGTTAGGAATCTAGTCTGTAGCACTAAGTGTGATGAACTCTTCGTAGTTCATTTTGGAGATCTTCCATTACCTCTATCGATATAGGTAATTATGAATACCTCCCTAGCTAAGAGGGAGTGTTGAAGAATGTAACTAGTGTCAGTCTTCATAATTATATTTGAAATGTATTTATCAAAAGAATGAAAATAAATTTTATTATTAATTTAATAAATTGGCTTATTAAAGCATGGGTTTCATGCTTGGGTCAGTTTATTTTTAGTTCAAACTCTCCATTTACTTCTAGGGTTTATGTTAAGTGTCCTTGTCCATGTAACAATGTAAATAACCCTTCTTGGGAATTATTTGTCAAGAAAGAAAACCATTTTAATAGAAATTAGGTCAATTAGGCCTCCTCCACCAAGTCGGCCTCGTTAGAAGAATTCGATCACCTAAGATGACTATATATAAGAAACAACTTGACTCGTTTGGAGGAAATTTCACACAAGTTCGAATTGAAGTATTTGAGAAGCAAAAAAGGTGTAAAGTTCAAGAAGGAAGATGGAATCAAAGTTTTTGAGTCCCTCTCTCTCTTATGTGCAAGAAAATTCTGAAGCTACATCAAGGTTGAAGTTGTGAAGCTGCTGCATCAAGGTTGAAGCTATAAAGTTGCTAGGCTGAAGCTATTGAAATCGCTAGATCGAAACTGCAATGCTAAAGTTGGGTCAAAGTTCTGTTACTGAGAAGCTGAAATTTCTAGATTGTTTCTGGGTTGAAGCTGCTAGATAAGAGGATACTACTAAATCATCTTGGAAGGATGACTTGGTGGAGGAGTAAGGTTTGTTGGTCTAGGGTCTTGGTTTATCTCATTTGAATTACTGAAGGAAGAGTCCTTGACTTGGTTTTCCCCTATATAGCGGTTTTCCCTTGGCTGTGCGCTTGCATCTGGTGTCCTTGATCTTCATGTTTTGGTTATTTGGTAATTGCTTGATGAACTAAGATAAAAGAAG
Organism: Pinus taeda; assembly: GCA_000404065.3. Classification (NCBI taxonomy): domain Eukaryota; kingdom Viridiplantae; phylum Streptophyta; class Pinopsida; order Pinales; family Pinaceae; genus Pinus; species Pinus taeda. The sequence continues at coordinate 18,483 of APFE030877268.1, read as the reverse complement.
AACATAAGAAAAACAATAATAACTCGAAGAAATCACAAGTAATTATGAACAAGAGAAAATCTTTTTGCCTTTCCTATTTTCCAACAATTATTATTATTTTGATTGAGTATTTCTTTCGTTTATTAATATATGTTTATTAATAGCTTGATTAAATATTTGCTTTATTGTTGAATGTTTTTTTTTGCATGTGATTGTTTGAGTTTCCTTTAGCTATTAAGCATGCACTTTCCATTATATATATTGGTTCTATGCATTATTTAGGACTTCTAGCAAGGTTTAGAGAACATTGGCACTTAGGATAATCTAGTTCAAGGTATTGGGATTATTATTATGTTGTACATTTAGTAAATTATCTTAAAAATTTGACTACCATATTTCATGCCCACCCACTTGATATCAATATTTATTTATTCATTTTATTTTTAGTCATAGTACAAAGGCCAAATTTACATACAATTAGTGGGAACTTATTACAAAAATTCAAATTTGATTTTTAGTGCTAAAATAAGTATTAAACTTCCTCAAAATTAAAATTGAATTTCAAAATATTAATATCAAAATTATTTTTATCTTTTATTTTTTTATAATTTTATATTTTCTAAAATATACACTTATATGTGAATTTTCCCGACACTATCAAACCCCATAATTTCACAAAGAAAATATATCATACTTGTCTTTGTACATGTATCCATTCTCTTGCTACTTAGAGTTTTAGTAGTTAAAATAATTAAAATAATTGGTATTGTATTAGTACTTAGAATGTCATCCATGTCTATAAGATTTTAAGGTATTAGATTAGTTTTATGGTAGAAAAACATTAGTTTTTTGGAAATAGGGTTATTACTAGCAATTGTACCATATGTTGCAAAAGAAATGTCGTAATGCAATGGCATGGGAAAGTGTAGCATTAAACTATTACTCTTTGTGCAACATCTGGAGCAAAAAATATGGATGTGGTTGATACTCAAAACCAATTCAACAATTTCAAACATTGTAAAAGCATGCAAAATATTAAGAACTTTGTTTCTCTATTGTATAAGTCAATTACAAAACAAAAGGGCGAATTACAAAATATGAGTAAATCAAAACTAGAATGCATATGGACAATCAATATTGTAATTTGTACCATGTCATCCTATAGTTGGAGTTTGAGTGTTTTGCAGGATTTCGTTTTCAATCTTAAATTGAGAGCAAAGGCAACATTATCAAATTCAATTTCCTATAACCCAAATTATAACATATGATAGAGTTTAACAGTAAAAGCCAAAATCAATTATCCTAAACTAAAGCACTCAATTTTTTTTTGAAATGACTTTCAATATCTCAAATTCCATTGACATGGTTAGAGACCACTATTCCTAAAAACAAAAATGTAGTTTTTTTTGTAAGATAACCAAAAAATACCCTAGTGTAGGTTTAGTATCGAGATTGATTGTTGAATCAATTAGATTCAATGGTTCCATCACCTAAACTCAATATAAATAAAATAAGTTACTATATATCTATATATCTCTCTCTCTCTCTCTCTCTATATATATATATAACAGGGCCGGTTATGATATATTCATTTGAGAAAAAGAGAGAGGCTATTGCCTTAGTATAATGCTTTTAACTAGATCAGGAGGGGAACCAAAGCAAAACTCCTAGATATGTATTTTCCTCCTTTTATGTGAAACTGAAAAACACATGTTTTACCATATGTTACAAAAGAAATGTCATAATGCAATGGCATGGGAAAGTGTAGAATTAAACTGTTACTCTTCTTGCAACATCTAGAGAAAAAAACATGGATGTGGTTGATACTCAAAACCAATTCAACAATTTCAAACATTGTAAAAGCATGCAAAAGATTAAGAACTTTGTTTCTCTGCTGTATAAGTCAATTACAAAACAAAAGGGTGAATTACAAAATACGAGTAAATCAAAACTAGAATGAATATGGAACATCAATATTGTAATTTGTACCATGTCATCCTATAGTTGGAATTTGAGTGTTTTGCAGGATTTTATTTTCAATCTTCAATTGAGAGCAAAGGCAACATTAGCAAATTCAATTTCTTATAACCCAACTTATAACATTTGATAGAGTTTAACAGTAAAAGCCAAAATCAATTATCCTAAACTAAAGCACTCATTTTTTTTGAAATGACTTTCAATATCTCAAATTCCATTGACATGGTTAGAGACCAATATTCCTAAAAACAAAAATGCAGTTTTTTTTGTAAGATAACCAAAAAATACCCTAGTGTAGGTTGAGTATCGGGATTGATTGTTGAATCGATTAGATTCGATGGTTCCATCACTTGAACTCAATATAAACAAAAAAAGTTACTTTATATATATATATATATATATAACAAGGCTGGTTATGATATATTCATTTGAAAAAAAGAGAGAGGCTATCACCTTAGTATAATGCTTTTAACTAGATCAGGAGGGGAACCAAAGCAAAACTCCTAGATATGTATTTTCCTCCTTTTATGTGAAACTGAAAAACACATGTTTTACCTACTTCATTTAACTTGTAGATTCTAACATATTGTTGTAGTAGAAGAATACATTTAATGTTCATTGTTCACTATAATGAGAAACAAAACACTAGAGAGAAAAAAAAAATCATGGGGTCTGGGGTGGAGTTGGGTATGTATACTAATTGTACTCTTGATTACTGGATTTTTCCTCTTTTTGTGGATGTATGCTACTTCAATCGTTGGTGCTTGAATTCTCACCAAATTTCTTTTCGACCATGTCTCGCAGAGAGTACAAGTCTTGTTTGATATGGGAGAAACATTGGAAAATCTTGTCAAGAGAATTTCTGAGGGTGGTGCATTGATGATATATGAACCCCAACTCTGAGGAGAAACGCTCCTTCCACTGATTATGTAGATTTAACCTGTTCTAGTTCTTCTCTAAGCGAGATACAATGGGGACAACCATGAATCGAATCCATTGGGCGAAGGGATGAGAGGGCAGAGGGGTGAACTGATATTTCAGGAGATTTTGATGGAGCTCTGTGCAATGAGGTTGCGGAGTGGGAAGGAAGAGCACAATACTTCCACTGAAAAAGGAACCGTAATAAAGACAAGAAGAACCACAGGGAAAAGGGAACGAAGAAGAAGATAAGGAAAGAGACTCAGAGGTAGGTTGCACATTGGAGGAGAGAATGGGGCTCGGATGGGAGAAATGAGGAGAATGTATGGAAGGGAGAGAGCAGGACACAATCATGAGAGCTCTATGAATATTCAAGTGAAAATTTGTGGTCTAAGTAAATTGCAAAGGAGAATATTTTAAGAAGATACTCCTATTTGCTTGGAAATTAGAGATTTGATCGATAAGGATATGATGGGGGTTTCTGAAGGGTCTATTGCTAGAGTGGGAAGGACAATTTTTGGAAATTATTATGAATTGAGTCCTTTCTTTCATGCGATAAAGTAAGTAATTAGGGAATATACTTGATAAAAATCTCCTCGTTGATCCTAGCCTCTCCTTGGGGTTTGCAACATGCATTGTTTTCCAATTCATCTACCCTGCCATTATTTTCTTTGAAGACACGAACATAGGAGACCTCTCCCAAATTCCTCATTTTATTTTGAATTCGGGAGACTTTTCCCAAGGTAAACATTTTTGCAAATCATATTTTTGACCATCTGATGAATGAGGATAATTGAATCTCCAATCATTATAAGATTTTTGAAATTGCACTTACAAAGGATCTAAGCACCCAAAAGGAAGCCATAGGCCTCCATCCTTGTTGTCAGATTCAATACCTAACCCCCACTCGAATAACATTGATTTTGATCCAATAGATTGATAATGAAACCGCCAGCACCAGCTCGACCAAGATTTGATTTAGAGGCACCATCAAAGAAGAGGCAGGTCCACCTGAGAGATTTTAGCCAATCCCTGAAAGTATGATATTTTATATGCACCTTCCAATTAACTAAAATAAGAAGATTTCTCATGGGTAGATAGACAATGCGAGGTGATATATCCAAGATGAAGTTGAACCAATGTCTCTCTTCATTTTGTAATAGCTTGATATCTATTTTATTGTTACCTTTGGAGAAAATGGTTTCCATGGAAAGACTCCAAGTTTTGCCCAAGACTTTCCTAGTTTCTGTTTTTTTTTAATATATATTTGTTCCTTGCTATCTAGAGCTACCAATATAACAAATTCAGGAGGCTAGTCCAGAAGCATTTGAGCATGATTTTTTTTTTAAGGAATAATGATAACTGAGTTTCCAACTGACAAAGAATTCAGATATATTAACTAGATCAGGAGGGGAACCAAAGCAAAACTCCTAGATATGTATTTTCCTCCTTTTATGTGAAACTGAAAAACACATGTTTTACCATATGTTACAAAAGAAATGTCATAATGTAATGGCATGGGAAAGTGTAGAATTAAACTGTTACTCTTCTTGCAACATCTAGAGAAAAAAACATGCATGTGGTTGATACTCAAAACCAATTCAACAATTTCAAACATTGTAAAAGCATGCAAAAGATTAAGAACTTTGTTTCTCTGCTGTATAAGTCAATTACAAAACAAAAGGGTGAATTACAAAATACGAGTAAATCAAAACTAGAATGAATATGGAACATCAATATTGTAATTTGTACCATGTCATCCTATAGTTGGAATTTGAGTGTTTTGCAGGATTTTATTTTCAATCTTCAATTGAGAGCAAAGGCAACATTAGCAAATTCAATTTCTTATAACCCAACTTATAACATTTGATAGAGTTTAACAGTAAAAGCCAAAATCAATTATCCTAAACTAAAGCACTCATTTTTTTTGAAATGACTTTCAATATCTCAAATTCCATTGACATGGTTAGAGACCAATATTCCTAAAAACAAAAATGCAGTTTTTTTTGTAAGATAACCAAAAAATACCCTAGTGTAGGTTGAGTATCGGGATTGATTGTTGAATCGATTAGATTCGATGGTTCCATCACTTGAACTCAATATAAACAAAAAAAGTTACTTTATATATATGTATATGTATATGTATATGTATATGTATATGTATATATATATATGTATATATATATATATATATATATATATATATATATATATATATATATATATATAATATATATATATAATAATGATATACATATATATATATATATAGATAGGCTGGTTATGATATATTCATTTGAAAAAAAGAGAGAGGCTATCACCTTAGTACAATGCTTTTAACTAGATCAGGAGGGGAACCAAAGCAAAACTCCTAGATATGTATTTTCCTCCTTTTATGTGAAACTGAAAAACACATGTTTTACCTACTTCATTTAACTTGTAGATTCTAACATATTGTTGTAGTAGAAGAATACATTTAATGTTCATTGTTCACTATAATGAGAAACAAAACACTAGAGAGAAAAAAAAAAATCATGGGGTCTGGGGTGGAGTTGGGTATGTATACTAATTGTACTCTTGATTACTGGATTTTTCCTCTTTTTGTGGATGTATACTTCAATCATTGGTGCTTGAATTCTCACCAAATTTCTTTTCAACCATGTCTCACAAAGAGTGCAAGTCTTGTTCGATATGGGAGAAACATTGGAAAATCTTGTCAAGAGAATTTCTGAGGGTGGTGCATTGATGATATATGAACCCCAACTCTGAGGAGCAACGCTCCTTCCACTGATTATGCAGATTTAACCTGTTCTAGTTCTTCTCTAAGCGAGATACAATGGGGACAACCATGAATCGAATCCATTGGGCGAAGGGATGAGAGGGCAGAGGGGTGAACTGATATTTCAAGAGATTTTGATGGAGCTCTGTGCAATGAGGTTGCGGAGTGGGAAGGAAGAGCACAACACTGCCACTGAAAAAGGAACCGTAATAAAGACAAGAAGAACCACAGGGAAAAGGGAACGAAGAAGAAGATAAGGAAAGAGACTCAGAGGTAGGTTGCGCATTGGAGGAGAGAATGGGGCTCGGATGGGAGAAATGAGGGGAATTTAGGAAGGGAGAGAGCAGGACACAATCATGAGAGCTCTATGAATATTCAAGTGAAAATTTGTGGTCTAAGTAAATTGCAAAGGAGAATATTTTGAGAAGATACTCCTATTTGCTTGGAAATTAGAGATTTGATCGATAAGGATGTGATGGGGGTTTCTGAAGGGTCTATTGCTAGAGTGGGAAGGACAATTTTTGGAAATGATTATGAATTGAGTCCTTTCTTGCATGCGATAAAGTAAGTAATTAGGGAATATACTTGATAAAAATCTCCTCGTTGATCCTGGCCTCTCCTTGGGGTTTGCAACATGCATTGTTTTCCAATTCATCTACCCTGCCATTATTTTCTTTGAAGACACGAACATAGGAGACCTCTCCCAAATTCCTCATTTTATGTTGAATTCGGGAGACTTTTCCCAAGGTCAACATTTTTGCAAATCATATTTTTGACCATCTGATGAATGAGGATAATTGAATCTCCAATCATTATAAGATTTTTGAAATTGTGCTTACAAAGGATCTAAGCACCCAAAAGGAAGCCATAGGCCTCCATCCTTGTTGTCAGATTCAATACCTAACCCCCACTCGAATGACATTGATTTTGATCCAATATGATTGATAATGAAACCGCCAGCACCAGCTCGACCAAGATTTGATTTAGAGGCACCATCAAAGAAGAGGTAGGTCCACCTGAGAGATTTTATCCAATCCCTGAAAGTATGATATTTTATATGCACCTTCCAATTAACTAAAATAAGAAGATTTCTCATGGGTAGATAGACAATGCGAGGTGATATATCCAAGATGAAGTTGAACCAATGTCTCTCTTCATTTTGTAATAGCTTGATATCTATTTTATTGTTACCTTTGGAGAAAATGGTTTCCATGGAAAGATTCCAAGTTTTTCCCAAGACTTTCCTAGTTTCTGTTTTTTTTTAATATATATTTGTTCCTTGCTATCTAGAGCTACCAATATAACAAATTCAGGAGGCTAGTCTAGAAGCATTTGAGCATGATTTTGTTTTTTAAGGAATAATGATAACTGAGTTTCCAACTGACAAAGAATTCAGATATACTAAGCGTGGAATTTAATTAGACTTGAAGAAGACTTACCAAGGCTTGCCAACAATTATTTGAGAATTTACATGAAATGAAAATATGATGAATGGTTTCCTCTACTTTAAAACAAAAAGGGAAGATTGAAGGACCATGGATGCCTTGTTTTCTGAGATTGTTAGTTGTGAGAATATTCCCCTTGAGCATTATCCATATGAAGACTTTGATTTCGGGGAGACTTTCAGATTTCCAAACAATTTTCCAAAGGGGCCATATGGGCTATTGTTCAAGACCATCTTGGAGTTTGTCACATCCAGATTCCATTGAATAGTCTCTTTTAGGCTGGTTCCATTTGAAATTGTCTGGCTGCCTGAAATGAATAGGGGTCACTCCCTTGAAATGCTGGAGGAGGAGGTTCCCTGGATGGAGAAGCTCCCTCTAATTTACAATCATCTCTTTCCCATTTCTTACTCTATCTCTTTAGCCCTCTTTCTCTATCCAACCTCCACACTTTACATCCATATAAGATTTTAAACTTTTACTTCTAAATGATAATCCTTGGCAACATAGATAATTATTTTTAATTTAAATTAAAAATTTTTTTATTCAAAATAAAATAAAAAATATTCTTAATAATTTTTGTTTCTTTAACATCTCTCACAAATTTAACCAATATAAAATACCTATAGTAATAAACAATAATATCGAATAACTAACTACGGGGAAATGATTTCGGGATGATTTGTAACAAATGGGTCTTGGCAAGATTCAAAGAGAAAAATTTGATGCGAAGGTCAATAGCATAGGGTTATGTAAGTTCTGTAGTGATAAAAACATGGAGCCATGGCTATTGCATATTAATAATAATTCCATGTTCACTTTTTTTCAACTATTAATTTAAACTCTATTAAATGGATTTTGAGTAGTTAAACAATATTAGTTATTTTATTCAACTTTATATAGAATTTTTTTATCAAGTGATTGCTTGTGGCATAATGGAGGCTTTAGAATCTTTACTCTTTGAGGGATACCTAAATTTTTTTTATTTTTTATTTTTATTTTTTATTTTATTTTTAATTCTCCAGGAGGATAAGCGAACAAGGTTGGGCTATTGAAAAGAAAACTAAAAATACAAGACTAAAAAAATGAAAATAGAGGCATACACATTTTGAAATATATTAACATAGATATAGAAAGAAAGAAAGAAATTATTTTAACATCCATGAGGCTAAAGATAGCCTATGGGATAGACTGCTTCTTCATCTGCTTGATGTATTCACAATTACGTGACATCAAATCAAATTGATTATTTACAATATTGTCACGATGCAATTATACAGACCATGAAACATGTGTCACGAAGACCTCATAACACATATTGCAGAAGGAGATTTTGCATCTCTCCTTAAGTGAAATGCTTCAAAATAAATGCTCTCAGCTTCTCGACAAACCCCTCACTAAATATATTAACCTAAGAGATAGCTGCCAACAGATTTGTATAACTTTCCCTGTTGTCTTTGAAGGCCTCACATTATAAAATGATTTTTTTTTTGTTTCCACTTTTATGAAAGAACAAAAAATGCACACTCTTTCCTCCCACACTTCTTTTGGCCTTTTCCAGCGCCCCGTTTCACAACAAAGTTGATGAGAATTAGTCCTTAATAGAGAAATAATAATTTTGTCTCTCTAAGAGATATTGGCCTCAATGTATGCTTTTGGTTGATGACTATGAGTGGGATTAAACACTTCAATATAGTAATTTTTCTTTCTTCCTAGCTCCTTATCCCAAGTACGCTTGTGGAAATTTTCCATAACAAAAGCTTTTATCTCTTTGTTGTTTATTGGACACACATTCAAGAAAATACCCCATTTACTAAACCATTTGTTATTTTGCTGCATCTAAGCTTTTTTTCTATTGCACAATCTGTCATTAAAGACAAACTTAGGCCATCTACCCTCTTCCATTTTGATGGGACCAGCCCTTGGGCCTGCGGGTTAACAAGTCTTAAGTGTTATTAGGTAAGCAAATAACAATCACTACCACTTGATTAACAATAAACACATGATTGCATGGATATTTGTTTTGGTTTGATTGCACGTTTAATGCTTGTGTCCATTGTAGGTGAGAGGGGACACTTGTCCTCGCTCTAGATTTCCACACTCCCACGCTCGGACTTTACTCCTCTATCCCACATTCATTCATCCCTTTGGCATTTGGTTCTCTCTGCTATCGATGAGGGTTTTACTATTAGTTGTCTGCGAATATGCCGAGGGCTATCGATGGTGTTTTGTGCTGTAACTAGGTTCTTCTGTCGATGATTAAATAGCTTCACCTGCTCTTCCTGCTATGCTTCTCGGTTAGTTTTTCTCAGGTTCGTCGTGGATGGTTCTGCTGGTTTTTTTCCTTAAAGGATTTCCCCTATTTTGAGACTGTTCGGATCTCTGTCTACTTTTATCATTTATTTGCTTATATGCTGGTTCATTTGTGCTTTTGGTTAACTGGGATTCTTTTTGCGTCATCTTTCTTATAGGTTGTGGTCACAAGGGACCGGTTCCTCGGCTTCGCTCAGCAAGGTAAGTCCTCCGTTCTCTGTTACATTTTTGTTCCTCACTTTTCCGTCTTTACTGAGGGTGAATGCTCCTTGTGAGTAGGAATTTCCCTCTGTGGCTGTGACCTAGTTGCGGTTTCTTCAAGCCATTGCTGCCTGCTCCTTCGGTGAGTTACAAACCCTATTCCCTGCTATTTTTCTTTCCGTTCTTGGATTTTATGAACCCCACTTTTTAATACCCTTGTTTTCTGTGACTACAGGTAATGGGCGGCTTGGGACGATTGCTTTCTCGACTATCTCCAAATCGAGAACCCGGTAGGGTCGCTCCTGGTCTCTGTCATATGTTTCAGTTTTATTTATGTTTAATTTTAGATTCCAGCACTTGGGTTTCTAGTAGTTGTTGGGCTCTGAGAGCCTCACTCTCTGATAACTATTGGCCGCTTTGGTTTTACGCTCCTTGTATTTTGTTTATGTATGGCTCTTGACAGTCTTGTAATTTTGATGAGGGTTTCGAAACCTAGAATTGCAATTGTTGGTCTCTGTTGAGACTCGTTCTATTTTGGTAATGATCTATTCCAAGATCCTTTGTAACTTAACTGTCTATTTGTATATTATTTAAAAGAAAGTAACAAAACTTTGGTGTATGGTTATGGTTTTACTGGGTATTCTTTGCAATTGAATTTAAGTTGAGACTGCTAGTTCTGTGGCAGCTTCTCTGTGTTGTTTGTCCATCCCTCGTAGGCTTGGAACTTGACACCTGCCTGGAACTTTAGTTTTGTTTCTGCTTGTAGAACTCCCTGTTTAAAAAAAAAAGAAATAGGAAATGGAAATACTCCACTTTGCTTTCCGTCAATGCACACTATAATTATTTAGAAGGGTCTAACAAATGCTGTCAGTGAATTCGTAACTCTGTCCTAGTCGGTTTACATAGTGATTTCTTAGAAAGGAATAATGATTAACTCTAAACAAAATTCATCTCTCTATTTTGGTCAAATGCACAGTAATTAAATGGAAAGAGAACAATAGAGGCTGTAGGAAGATACAGATGGTTTGCACAAAATGAAATTCTTATTTTCTTTCTTCTGTTCTTGTCTCTCGCATTCCAACCTTTACATAATATGAGTTTTTCTTCGTTAGTACTTTTCTAAGCCAGTTTCTCACAACTGCTCACGGCTACAATTGCAGTTACATATTTGTGAAAATTGTTTTAATGTTTTCTTGCTCTGTTGAAAGGAAATATAAAGAAAAAATAAAATATAAAGAAAAAGTGGCTGTAACAGTGTTTCCCTACCATAATGTTACTAATTATCATTTAACTAAATAATTAAAAATGCAAGTTCTTGAATACTATTTTAACCAACTACTAAAAGTGAAACTAAACAATGAATGTAACTTGTTCCTCCTAGCTGAGACCAAACACCCGGTCATGGTAACCTCAGCTGGATGCTCCTGCATCAGGCTCCCGGGGTAAGAAAAATTCATGGCTTCGGCCCATGAGCTCCTCAACTGAATAGCCTGCCTACTGTATTTGTCTGGCGTCAAGCCATCAACTGTCTTCAATGGGATAGTTCTTCCACTTGAATAGATACTGTAGGTATTCCTTCCACCGAGTTCGCTTAGCCACCTAAGTTTCGAGGATCGTCTTGATCTCAAGGGGTTGAGCTGAAGGCATTTGTCTCATCCAAGTCTCGCTCCCTTCCTGTGTGTCCCGTGTAGGCTGTGCTGTACTGTCGTCTTCAGGACTGGTAGTATATGGAAACAAGTCTGCCACGTTGAAGATGGGCAAGATGCCTATCCCTGGAGGCAATTGTAATTCATAAGCATTGGCTGAAAATTTTTGCAGAATTTTGCAAGGGCCAATCTTTTTGTATTTTAGTTTGTTGTATTCACCCCTAGGAAAACGTTCTCTACGCAAATGTGTGAGGACTTCATCCCCCACATTAAACTGTACCTCTCGTCGTTTCAAATATGCTCACTGCTTATACTTTTGATTGTTGTCCTGCAACTTCATCTTTACTTGCTCGTGTAGGTCATTCATTGCTTTGGCGAAATCTTCCCCATCAGCACTCCATATTTCCTGCTGTCCTAGATCTCGTAACTCATGCACTCCGTGAGGATGCATGCCATATAAGATCTAAAAAGGACTGTATCTCATGCTGCGATTTGGTGAGTCATTGTAAGCGAACTCCACCTGGGCAAGTACATGACCCCACATTTGTGAATTTTCTCCGATCAAACTTCGTAGCAGGTTTCCAAAGCTCCTATTTACCACCTCTATTTTCCCGTCGGTTTGTGGGTGATAAGCAGAGCTGAAACTTAACTGTGTGTCTATCTTTTTCCACAAGGTGTGCCAAAAGTGCCCTGTAAATTTCACGTCCCTGTCGGAAATAATGGACTTAGGTAGGCCGTGTAGCCTGACTATCTCTGTGAAAAACAAGTGGGCCACGTGAGTGGCATCGCTGGTTTTTTTACAAGGGATGAAATGTGCCATTTTTGAGAACCGGTCTACTACCACCATCACAAAATCGTAACCCCGCTGCGTTCTTGGTAGACCCAAGACGAAGTCCAAACTGACTAAGTCCCATGGTCTACTTGGAATAGGTAGTGGTGTGTAGAGTCCCGTATTTTGACTATGTCCTTTCGCCAACTGACACACTTTACATTTGGCTACAAATATTTGTATATCCCTTCACATCCTTGGCCAATAATAAAAATGGCTGAGCTGGTCTAAGGTCTTATCAATGCCGAAATGTCTGACTAGACCTCCGCTTTGCTTCTCCCGGATGATGTTCTCCCTCATCAAACAATTGGGAATGCATAATTGCCCCCCTTTAAACATCAGCTTCTCTTGTAAATTATAGTCCAGCCACGGACTATTATTCCTCAATAAAGGATTTTGGCAGGTTTCATAAGCCTCCTTGAAATCTGCATCTGTCTGATACAAGTCTATCAGGTGTTCAAAACCCAACACTTGTACCGTACTTTCGTGTAAGAGCAAAGCTCTTCTGCTCAATGCATCTGCTACCTTGTTGGCCTGTCCACTGATATGCTTAAAGACAAACGTGAAACTCTGCAAGTACTCCACCCATTTTGCATGCTTGTGGTTCATTTTATGCTGCTGCATAATGTATTGCAATTCATAATTATAAAAAAAAAACAAATTCATTCCCCAGCAAATAGTGCCTCCAATGCTTCAATGCTTATGACAACATAGAACTCCTTCTTGTAAGATGAGTACTTCTGCTTGCTTTCGTTCAGTTTTTTGCTGAAGTAAGCAACACATTTGTCTTCCTGGCTGAGTAGGGCCCCAATGGCTGCACCACTGCCGTCACTGTGAACCTGGAAAAGCTTGTTAAAATATGTCAATCTTAGGATTGGTCTTTCTGTAATCTTCTTCTTCAGCATCTAAAAGCTTTTCTCTGTTGCCTCAGTCCAACGGAAAGGCTGACTTGCCTTTTTTATAGTATCCAACATAGGTGCGCAGATCTCACTGAAATTTCTTATAAACTTACGATAAAAACTTGCCAACCCATGAAAACAACGTACCTCAAACAAACTTTTTGGGGATGGCCAACTAATGATAGCGACAATTTTCTCTGGGTTCATCTTCAACTCATTTTTTGCAATCAAAAAACCCAAATAAACTAATTCTTTCTGAAGAAAAGAACATATTTATTTATTTATTTTTTTTTTCCAGATTTATCAGCAACTTGTTTTGCTGTAACTTCTCCAGCACACTTCGAACATGTCGAAAATGTTCTTCTCTGGTTTTGCTGAAAATCAGTATGTCATCAAGATATACAATCACGAACATCCCGATGAATTCTTTCAACATCTCATTCATCAAACGTGTAAGAGTACTAGGGGCATTACTCAATCTAAATGGCAATGCCTTCCACTCATATAGTCCTTCATTGGTTTTGAAGGTTGTCTTCCATTCATCCCCTTCCCTGATTCGAATACGGTGGTAACCACTCTTCAGATCAATTTTCGAGAAATATGCTGCCTCGCTCAAACAGTCCATCATGTTGTCCATCCGTGGTAATGGAAACATGTACCTGATGGTAATCTTATTGATGGCTCTTGATTCTGTGCACATCCGCCACTCTCCTCCTTTTTTTGGATCTAAAACTATTGGAACTACACAGGGACTTAAACTTTACCTTATCAACCCTTTGTCTAGCAATTCCTGTACCTGTTTTCTAATCTCCTCATTGTCTTTAGGACTCATTCGGTATGTTGCCTTGTTTGGTAGACTAGCTCTGGGTATAAAGTCTATGTGATGACTAATACTTCTCTTAGGAGGCAATTTATATGGTAAATCATCCACTACAATGTCGCTTAATTCCTGCATCATTTTCTGAATTTCTACAGGTAAGTCAGAAATTTTTGTGTGCAACAACATTGTTTTGGCCTTCTCACAACAACATAGTTCACTTCATTATCTTCAATCTGCTTTAAAAACTATTTTCCACCCATTAATAACACTTTTGTTCCGCTTGTTTCTGCTGCTTCCTCCTTAATGGGCCCAAGCGTGTGTTTAATCCCATCCTTGACAAACTTGTAACAATTTGTCTTTCCATCATGAACTACCTTCTGGTCATACTGCCATGGCCTTCCTAGCAGTATATGACGTATGTCCATTGGCATAATATCACAAATAACCTTGTCCTTATACCTGCCAATATGGAACTCAACTTCACATTGTTTGTCAACCAACAACTGATGGCCTTTCTGCAATCACGACACCTTATAGGCAGTGGGGTGCTTCAGCCACTTCAAACCTAACTTCTCTACCATTTCTGTGGCAACAAGATTATCTGTACTCCCACTGTCGATAATCAACTTGCAGCATTTTCCGTGCGACTTACAAACTATCCGGAATAATGCCTTCCTTTGAGTTTTTTCAACTGTCTCCTTTGCTGGCTTCAACAATACTTTATTCAAAATTAAAGCTTCCCCTGTTTTCGGCACATTCTCTACTTCCTGGGGTGGTGCCTCTGCCTCCTCGAGCTATGCAACATATGCTCCTCTTGGACCAGTTTGTTCTCCTTCAGGACACGCAAAAGACCTGTGCCCCCACTTGTGGCACTTGTAGCACTGGTAGGCAGGTCTTCTGCCTCTGCCATTTCCCCTTCCTCTCTGATATGGCCTTCCTCCTCTAGTGCTGTCTCCTGACGCAGGCTAGGCCTGCAAATAACCAGGATCTTTTCCATACATTTATATACAAGCATGCGCCTCAATCTTTTACTCAATACACGACAATTTCATCATAAACAACCATTATTAATACACAACATCCCAAATTTTAATTAATACTATTATTTTAACTCACATACTTTCATTCTTATAACACCAGAGTTAAATCAAACCTCAAAGAAAAGGATGCGCCCTGCTATCATTTCCATTCAACATCAATGCTCAAGTATGAATTATAACTGAGTTCAGTCAAAAGAATGAACTATGCTTTTCGACCTCAAGTGGACATAACAAACAATACCAATATCATTTGCATGCACAAATTTACCTGTTTCAACCAGTCAAAGCACCAAATATATGTGCGCCCTTTCTCTTACAGCGTACCCAGTGATACACAAGTATTTCCTTTCAGTATTTACAGTTGATTCAATCAGATTTAAATATTGAAATCTGGCAATTTCTCTTACCTCTGTTCAGACTATCATCTTCCACGTTTTCACTCTTCAATTATCATCACTGTAGATCGATCCTTCTCGTGGCATTTTCATATCGACTCCTTGTTGATTCTTCTGCATTAAAACTTAGCGCCATAATTTCACCACATACTCAAGTTAATAATGAAATTCTCTGCGCCATCAATTTATTAACATAAAAAACTTCTACAGTATGATTTCAGAACTGGATAATGCAGCCCAGCCACTCCAGGCCGCTCCTACCAGGATCCTTCTCCATCGATGCATGTAACAGCTTGTTCATGGTGTTATACTCTCGTGATTAAACACAACCTGAGCTTGTCCTTATCACACTATGAAGACCATAGCTTATGTAATCTTACGATTAAAAAAAACCATGCTTGGCATTTCGCACGGTGCTTTTCATCACAACATATTTATAATGGACATGCGTATTCAATATACACATATATGCAGCAGTCTTTCCCCTTCTTTATCACGCTGGTTATCGTTGGCTTTCAAAAGCTCGAGGGAATAGATGTATCGCCTTTAAATTTAAAAAAATATAAACCAAATATGGAGCATCAAAATACCTGCGTTCTGGATATATTTCCACCAGCAACTATCATTATAAAGGCGGCCTGTGATCGTTGGGTAGAATACCAGCAATCTCATATCGATGCACGGACAACGATCAATTGCAACATAATAAACAGGCTATCATACATATACATCCACGCCTTCCATTCCTGTAACACCTGGCTATATAGATATATCAATATCCGGCGCTCCTAATCGGAATGGTTATGCGTTCAACAACCAACAACCGCTTCCTTTATAACCTTATACTATTAATATCACCAATAAACTGTCATTGAAAGCACACGACGGACATCAAACTATTAATACAGAGATGAGCCAAGAGGTTAATGAAGACAGGTGCGCTCTCGCTCTATATCTGCATAAAATCGATTTAATGTATCTCATATGAAGTCACGCATGGGTACTTACCAGATTACGTCCAAATTCCATTATAAACAAACCTTATAGAGCTCAACTCATACAGGCAAACATTGTACGCTGTATTGTAGAGGAATTTGGCCGAATCAAGGCGAAATTCTGCCAATTTTATTTGTGCCTACTTTTCCAGTGCTCAACCAATCGTTCTACAGCAACTTCCCACAGATTTTAGCATCTTTTTAATTGATACTGATGCAAGGACCATTATCACTTCATGCAGATTATAAAACATCAACTCCTCACAGTAATAGCACATTGGGAAAAAACAACTTCAACCATTTCGGCAACTATGTGCAAACCATATCTCGGAATTCATTAAACACAAACACATCCATATCAATTGAATTCAAATACTCATATTTACATAAACAAGCATACACAACAAGTACATTCATGGCCAGATATGCAAATCCATGGCCCTTTTACAAACTGCCAGAAAGCTCTCCAGGAGAACTTCTCACACTCACTCCCTCACTCTCACTCTTTCCTCTATTTCAATGTTTTTCTCTCAAACCCCTTTATACAATTTTAAAAAATGATCTAATTAAATGCTCAATCCCCTTAGTATCTCAACAAATCCCTAAATCTCTCAACATCCCTAAAAGATAGATTCTCATCCCTAAGACTTAGAAACTAATTCCAACTTAGGCTCCCTCATTAATTCTAACTCTATTTTCTCTCATATTCCTTAAAAGAATATTTACAAAATCCACAATCACTTTCTCCTATTTTATTAAAAATAACAAATTAATTAATAAAATATTAAAAATTGTCACACCCCCTTTAATCACATGTTTACAATGAAAAAAATGGTCTTGATGCTCCTGCATCAGACTCCCAACGCTAAAATAAACATGTTCGCCTGATCATGTGTTCGGATCTATGTATGCCTCGATCCCATATCTTGTGTTGTAACTTTCCACTTGCTATTGCTTCTCTTTCAGGTTTTCCCACTTTATGCTGCATCGCTCCACTGACTAGGCTTTCACAATTTTCTGTTGTCTTTCTTTTGCTGCTTCTCCTTTGTCTTGCTACTGTTGGTCTTTTCCGGGATTCTTTCGTCATCAGTCTTCTGATACTTTCAATTTCTCGATCCAATAAATCTCCCGGTTGTTGATTTGCTTGCTGAGCTAAGACGGTTTGCTCAGTTTTTACTCTCTCTATCGGTATTGTCACTTGCTGACTTCTTGCTTCTTTGCTTGTTTCTGTTCTGACTTTCTCATTTCTTACCGCCACCCAATCATCCATACCCTCTTGTCTTCTGGAACAGAAAACTTCTTCTTCCTTCATTTGACTTCTCAATTGAGTCAAATGTTCTACAACAATACCTGCATTCGCAAAACACTTGTTAGAATAAAAATCAGAAGGCATCAGTGCCTTATCCTCCTTTGCCAGCACTTCAGTAGGCTGTTTCTCTTTGCCCAAAGAATCCTCTGAAGAATTCTCAAGACTGTCAACCAGTCTTTCTCCCACATCATCTGCTTCCATGATATATTTTTGCACTCGTTCACTGTACTGAACTCTTTCTTCTGCCATTTCTCTGTCATACTCCGAATTCTTCAACAAATATTCTAGCAATGCAATTTCTTTGTAACATTGCTGAAGCATAACATCACCATCCCTTACAGTCTCTGCATTCATACACAACTTGTCAGTTTGAAAACTACAAGTCTCAACAACTTTAACCGTTGGTTCATATACCAGCTCTTCCAGCTGATCATCTTCTTCATTCACATGAACTTCCTCTTCAACAAAACCTGTAATCACATCACAACTGTCAGCTATAAAAACACAAGAGTTCACATTATCCAGTTGATCTGGATCTGCCCAGTAATTCAAGAAATCATCAATGATCTCCTCCTCTATTTGATCAATGGAAACCTCCTCTTCCAACTCAGCTGCTCTGAGTTGCGTACACTTCAACTGTACATCCATCAGCTGCTCGAGCTTCTTTAGCTCTTCCATTAACTGCATGTCTATCTGTCGATCTCTTTTCTGTTGTAGCCTCTGCCACTTCACTTTCTTTCCCTTCATTGGAAAGATCCATCCTCTATTATGGTTTTCCTGCTCTTGCAGCCATTCCTCTAGTACCTGCAATTGCACTTTCATTACTGCAATCTCTCTTTCTCTGACTTCTGCAGTCATCTCATCATTGTGGCATTCCTCTGAACCTCTTCTTTGATCCTCCATGATCATCTTCTCACTTGCCATGAGTTGCACTAGCCTCT
>APFE030877258.1:0-10278 GCA_000404065.3 Pinus taeda | reverse complement strand
GAAGTGGGTGTTTGACTCCGCACAGGTGATGATGAAATGGAAGATGATGGAGAAAAGGTTTCACTACCAGAACCTTCAACGGTCTTTTTAATCCTTTTCCTTTTGGGCAAGGGAAACTCAGGTGGTTCAATACCTAGTTTTTCGCTTTGAAGTCTGGTAAGGTGAGGAGGTAAATGGAATTGCGAAGTCTGACTGCCTTGTGATACTTCAGATCTAGGAGGTGAAATCAAGAAGCCTTAAGTTTCTAGATGATGGATTGAACTTTAGGGGACTCCGGACTTAAGTGCTCTGAAGTATGATGTAATTGAGCAGTAGTGGTTGATTCTTCCTTGTCTCGTCTAGATACTGGTGATTCAAGATGCAAACGAGAGGTCCGAGGAGAGGTGGAGGGTGAGTTACTCTTTGAATGGTTTGTAGGTGTTGGCTTACTCTCCATTCATAGCGGATTGCCCTCCTTCTAGCGCCAGAAATGTTGATGCCTCGAAAATCGCTGCAACAACATTGGGGGATAATCACCTGGTCCAGACCTTAGTACATCTCCTTCTCTGTTTGGGATGGTGGCTCCGACTAGATATAACGGGACCAGTTTCCTGATAATGAATAAAAGGGGTGGATGAGTGATGAGTTGTATGTTCTATTGATAGGCGGATAGCTTATTCTATCAACAAAAATATGAAAACTAATACTAATCCCGGGAACAACTATTCATTTGAAATGCAACGTTTAACAATCCTTGTCTATTGACAGGCATGTAGATGACTCTGTAAAATAAACATAGATATTCATTCAAATATTACTTCATTTAAATAGTTAAACAAAGCGATTAACACAAGATTACTACATTTACCATTTATATCATCGATACATATATGATTGAAAGAAAAGCATGCTATAAACAGCCAATTGTGGGATGCATAAAGGATGTTGTTAAAACAAATATATATAAACGATAATAGCAAAGAGCGATCAAATGACAATTCATATAACAAGAATGAGTCCAGACATAGATAATAGTACCATATGAGCTGCTTAATCAATCCCAATATCAATCGCTATTTGAAATTCTTCCTTCAACGCGGAAATGCTTTCAAACAAAGACAGTAGTGCACATTTGTATAAAAGCTTCCTTATCAAAATCAGAATGATTGGTCCAGTTTCATAAAAGAATATCCCTGAAGTACAATAGTGCAACTTCAGGGTTTAAGTCATATACAAAACTTTACGACCCTTTCTAAATGCATGAAAGGGTCTATAAATACTACTAAGCTAAAAATCTATGAAACAAAATCCTACTAAATTGGTATCAGTAAATGCGATCTATCTTCTTGGGGCGATCTGGCAGTCGGCGATGTGAATCATGACTCAAGTTGTTTGCCTTTAAACCTGAGTTGGCTTATCGCAAGCATTGGCTCCACTTCTGGCGGTCTGTTGAGGCGCAAGCTGAATTGGGCAACAAAGGTGGCATCCTGAATGTCGGGTATGATATACCCGATAGCATCTGTAAGGAATTTTAAGGCGGCTCTTTGGCTGTATGGCTTCACTAAGAAGAACCAATAGGCATCCCATGTTAAACTATTGATCCCCGCGATTAATCTTCCATTTTTCTCCAGCTCTGGGTAGCATGAATGCTCCAACATCTTTGTTGCTGTCAATTGGCCTGGAGTACATTGGGAAATCATGTTAGACAAATAAAGCGTATTATTTACTAATTCAACCAAATTACCAGTGGTTGCTTTGCATCTAAAAATCGCTCTTTCTGCCTTCATTAACTGTGATTGCCATTCTGTGAATAATATTTCCTTGTGCGATTCAAGAATTCTTGGTAGGTTAGTCGCCTAGCCCTGATCAGAATCTTGCCATTCCAGAAAATTTGTTAGTGTTTCTTCAGCCTGATCCAAATCTGCCCTTGCCTTTTCTACCTTTTCTCTTATGGATGCTACTAACTCGCACAACGGTTCTGCCTGGGTAATTTGCTGACATAGGAGCTTAACCTGATTTATCAATGCTTTATTTAATTGAAGCGCCTCTGCTTTGAACTCATCTACCTGAGGGAGCCTTTTCATTTGCTCAATTTGAGTTGATAATTGAGCGATTTGCTCATCTTTAGATTTTATCATTCCCTCAGTTGATATTTTTAATTGCTCCAATGTTGCCGATAGCTCCCTTTGCCTTTGGATTGTGCTCTCGTCAATCCTCTGTTTTTCCTCTTGTAATTGCTTAATCAGCTGATAATTGTTCTGCTGTTATACTAGCAGTTCCTGCTCCGCCTGCTCTTCCTTCTGCTGAACTTCCGATAATTGCGCCTGTAGCGAAAAGATGTCTTGATCCTTCACTTTCAATAAACTGCTCACCTCTGATGCTTTATCAATGGTCGCCGCCAAATATGCTCCAGCGTATTGCGATAGCTTGGTTAAGTCATCGGAGGAGTCGAATTCCTCTTTCCACACAACATTGCCCGTCACTGTTAATTCAGGGAATATAGAAGGTTGATCAACCCTTCTCCTTTTCCTCTGTCGCTTTACAACAGCTTTATGCTTTGGGCTATAGAATACATCCAAAGGGGAATCTCTTCTATTTGAAAAATGATTTCGCCTGATGGATCCTTAGGAATTATTTCTGTTTCCTTTGATTTGGGAGGGTCGTTGGTTTCACCCGAAACCTGTTTTGATGTCGCTTCCTGTGTGTCGCCCTCTTTAGAAACCTCATCATCTTTAGAGCATTCTAGGTTGTCGATGATTGAGTTGAATTGCTGCCATTGCTGGAGCAAATTCGGATCAATTTGTGTATCATTATTAACTTTCGAGCTGCCCTCTTCTTGGGTTTTCGCCTGGGTTTCATCCTGTCGCTGCACATTTGCCTGGGTTTCTTCCTGCCTCTGGTTATGCACTTCCTCCTGCTGCTTTGATGTAGTAGGAGGTTGCTTATTACTTTGTTGCTCAGGCTCGCTTGATTTTGTCGTCGTTGGAGTAGTCGCTAACAGGTCTAGAGGCAGAATTTGCAACCTTTGTTCTCTAATTCTGTTAAATTCGGCTAGCCCCTCATCGTTGTATTCATTTATGGCAAGCGATTTAACTTGATATAGCGACTCGGCCGATGCAAATAAATCCTCAAATCTGTCTTCTTTGTGCTCGAACTTGGCCAATTTGGCCTGGTCGAGCGCATTGTAAGCGATTTCCCTTAGATCGTATTGCCTGCTTGGCAGAGTGGCTAGAGTCAACGAATTTATTTTCCCAGCTTCCTTCTCTGCATGTTTGATATCATGCAGAGTGTAAATACCAATTCGCAAGGGAAAGGAAGGCCAGACATGCTTCTTTGCTTTTTTCAGGGTCTGAGTAACCCCATCGGCATTGATCTAATAGGCTACTTCCCTGGCAAGTAACTTATCAGGGATGTATAGAGGAAGCACATGGGGCTTGGCTTGACTGCCAAAAACTCTAATATAGGTGAACTTCTCTTCTCCAAACCAAATTTCTACGGCAGTTAAATCCACCCCTTCTTGTTCAGAAATCTTCGTGGCAGGCTTATAAAAAATGGAGTAATGAATCGGCAACATGAAACCGTTGCAAATTTGATACAAGTGGTGTTTGTAGTTGGTCTTCCACAACTTTTGATGATATATGTGGATGGGTGCGAGGTCTTGCGACGTCCACATCCATCCGAGCACAGGGAATTCAGAATTAAAACATAAAACGTCTAATACATAGGCACTGTAGTAAAATGGCGGAATGAACCTCTCTGTGACGCGAGAATTAAATCTGAAATTAAGAATGGCCGTGGCTAAATTATCGGATAATATATCCACCTAATCCATTATCTCCCCACTACATGCCGCCTCCATTAAGGGGACCATTTCTATGGTAAAATTGGCGTAGTCATGTAATCCCCATAGTCTACGCATCATAATCCCAACATAGCAGTAAGGAGAACATAGAGAATCGACTGAGTACTTACCTGAGGATTCGTGCTTGTGCTTTGCTGGATTTTGTCTCCAGCCTCGAATTGGTTCGGACTCGGTCTCATTTTCTGCTCGGAACTTCTCCAGGAATGCCGTGTTATACTTCTTCTCCTCCGCCGGCATATGATACATTTGCCTTAGATCTTTGGCTCGAAAAGAACCGAAAATCCTCCCGTCTACAGTGCTGAACTTTCTATCGGTAATTGGGATCTCTTGAATCGCCCATCTTACCACATCCGTATATGGGAGAATTTGCTCCCGGGCCGCTATTCTGTGAAGAAAGGAATTGGCCAAGTCTTTTAGATTAGCCTCAGATTTGCTAGTGCTGTCGCATGAGACTTGTATTCCCGTCACCCTCGGCTCTTCGGCTTCAATGAAGTTATATGTTCCTTGCCAAGTGGCTCTGGTAAGTCCCAGGCACGTAGTATCCGATATAAGCCCTTTCTTTTTACTGCCTGGATCAACAACAGATTGCCCTGCGGCTGGTGAAGCGGAAGGCATTGTAGTCTTTTTGGACTTCTTTCCCATTCCACTCAAATCTGTCTCTGTGGAAGAATTATGCACAAAGAGAAAGATAGGCGTAATACAGGAAACATTAACGTGAATCGAATAGACTGAGATATATATATATATATCTTGATAATTTCATGGTGATCGATTGACTTAAGACGACTTTGGATCAAATCTGTGAATAGATCGCAAGCTTGTTGTTTTCATTAAATGGTCGTTAAGGCTTGTCAATCTCATTAATACCAGTTGCTTCGGTTAATGGCCGAATGATTTATTTGAAGCATGCCTTGGGCGATTTGGCAGTTGAATTCGGATGAGCGGCTTTTCGAAAGATAGTGCCTTAATTACGAATAAATCATATTAAACTGCCTTTATGGTTTTACTTTGAAAACTGTGCTTATGCCCTTTTCGCAATCGGGCGTTGGGAAAATCATAAGTCATTGTTTTGGTTCCATTTGGAATCCCCGATCGCTGATAGCGATATCGCATCGCGTCGGGAGTAGTGAGTGGGGCGGTTAAGAATGTGTGAATGGTGAATTGCCAATCGCCGATAGCGATATCGCATCGCATCGGGGCAAGAGGGAGCTTATTTGCGTTTAGCCATTATCGCCGATTGCCAATTGCTGATTGCTGATATCGCATCGCATCGGAGCAAGGGGTCCTTAATTGTGTTACATTATGTTTCACCGAAACCCGATAGCGATTTCGCATCGGAGCAAATCAAAATGTCCTAAAGTTGTGTTCCCTTTTTCATTGCGATATGCGATCGCTTTATCGTAATGACAAAAGATAAATCATTTTACGTTAAGGTTTTTTGATTGGTTTATTGGAGAGGCCTTTTGGTGATATTTTCTTTTATTTATTTGGGCCTTTTAGAATAGAACTTAAATTGATGCCAATTAAAAACAAAAATTAAAAAGGGACCCATTTCATATTATGGTTTTGGAATAATAATGATATGAAATGGGGGGTTGTTGTAGGGCACAACAATTGGCGATTCGCTGGAAGAAACAGTTATCTCTGAAAAGTATAGAAATACTTAAACTTTTTCAAGATAGAAATTTTTATCAAAAGGGAAAATTCTAATATACCTAGGTATAGTTGCATTTCAGACAAAACAAAACTTTCTTTGGTAATTTCCTCTTTTGTTAAAAATAGATACATTCTAGATTTTAAATTGGCATTTATTGGTTGATATTGATAAAACAGAAAACTTTTCCAAGTCAGCTATTAAAATTAACTCCTTTGTCATAGGTAGAGCCTCTGCTGCCAGCAAACGTCCATAGTTTCAGCAGGGATACCTTTTAACCATATCATTGTCTATTGTCCCATTCACCTTAGAGCATGAGTAATAGAATGAATTCAAAATATGTTTTTCACATTTTGTATTTCTTTTCTTTTTGTGTTATTTTGCAAGATAAAAAGCCATTGCCCTGGTGTCGTGGCCAGTTAAGTGACAATGCCATTCATGGGTAGTAATCTAACCGAACAAGCTGGCTCGTGATGAGACCCCTTGTCTTACAATTGAAGCCATTACCCTGTTTTGGTATGCAGTATTGGTAATGTCGGCTAAACTATTTCCTTATGAACATGGTAAGCATGCTTGTAATAAGACCTCTTATCTTTTGTATCCAGTATTCTTGGAATTACACTCCGAGTAATCACAAACTTGAGTAAGTGGGATAGACAATTTCCTCCTTAAGAGAAGATGGATGACAAGGTAAGAGTTGGAGATGCTGAATTTGGATTAGCTCCTATTTTGATATTGATAATCTTCTTGTAACCAATTTGAAAAATCTAAAAAGATTTACAATATTTATAAACTTCGAGAGGGGTTCACTAGGATTGTAGTGTAGTTTCAGAATGCAATTATATATAATTTTCTAGAAATCATTTCTTTTGTTTAAGACTTCTATTTATTTAAAATTAAATATCTCACTACTTGTTTTGGAGAAACTTTTTGAATACAACAAAGGTCAAATAGAAGATACCTCACAGTTTTATCTTCTAATGCTGCTACAAACTACAAAAATGCTATTAAAAGGAGAAGGGGTTACCTCCTCAATTGAAGAATTTCTTTAAGATAAGACCATTGACAGAGAGAGAATCTCTCAACCCTCATAAATCTTGTAGTATGAAGGTCGAATGGCCTATCTTTTCACAGATCTGAAATGGTCCAAGCCACATTTTCTGAAACTTGGTGTGTTTTCCCTTATCTTCATGGGCTTTGTCCCATTTCAGGACTAAATCACCGACTTGAAATTGTTTGGAACCAGATGAAATTGAATCAAATGATGACTTGATGATCTGCTGATGTTTCACATGAATGATTTTGGCTTTTTCTCTTTCTTCTTCTAATTTTAGAATTTGGTCATGTCTAAGCTGTAAAGAAGAAGAAGGACTTTCTTCAATAAATTGAACTAGGGCTAGAGAAGGAAGGATGAGATTTGTTGGTAGTACAGCTTCCTTTCCATAAACAAGTTTAAATGGGGAAGAAGCTATAGAAGTTTTTTGCGTTATCCTGTCAGCCCATAATGCAAATATTAAAGATTTGTGCTAGTTCTTATGATTCTGTTCGATAGTTCGCTTGATAATTTTAATAAGATTTTTGTTTGTAGATTCGGCCAAACCATTGCCCTGAGGATAATAGTTAGCAGAATATTTGAGTTTGAATCCTCTTTTGATTGCGAAATCGAACATAGCATTGCCTGAAAAGTAAGATACATTATCAAAAACAAGAGCATTCGGGACACCAAACCTGGTAATGATGAATTGGTCTATAAATTCAATAATGGCTTCAGAATTTGTTGTCTTTAAAGGAATCACTTCAACCCACTTGGTAAAGTAATCAATAGCAGTAAGGATATACTTATGCTGTTTGGAAGAATTTGGGGTAATTTCTCCGATAATGTCCAATCCCCATTGCTCAATTGGTTGTTCAAGGTTGAACGGTTGCAAAGGGAAGGCTGATTTCCTTTGTCTTCCACTTGAAGTTTGACAATTTCGGCATTTCCTTACATATTCATGAGCATCTCTAAACAGAGTGGGCCAATAATATCCAGCATGGATGACTTTGTGAGCTGTCGTATCAGCTCCAAAGTGTCCTCCTGCTGTTCCATCATGTAATTCCTGCAAAACCTTTTGTGCTTCAGGGTTTTCAAGGCATATTAATAAAACTGAATCATAATTTTGCCTAAAAAGCACATCATCAATAATGGTAAATTTTTTTGCTCTCAATCTTATGGCCCTTTTGTTTTTGTAGGACAGGTTGGGAGGTGCATATCCATTTTTCAAATAAAATATTAAATCAACATACTGTGATTCAGAGTCAATGATACTTATCTGGTTGATTGTTTCAAATTGATCTGTATCGCTTGATTCCGAAATGTTGGATGCTCCTGCCAATAACCTACAAAAACCTTGGCCTCTAACAATCTTTGCTGACTTGATCTCTAGGTCATATTCTTGAAGTGTTGTTACCCAATTTGCCCTTTTTTCTCCCAATTCTCTTTGGATTAATAGTTGCCTAACTGAGGAGAAAGGAACTATAACCTTTGTATGGGCTTTCGAAAGGAAGGGTCTGTAATGTTTAACCGCTTTATATACAACAAAGGCTTGTTTTTCTACTTCGGAGTAGTTTAGTTATGCACCTTGAAGATTTGAACTATAGAATGAAATAGGTGCTTCCAAATTGTGATTGTTGATTTGTGTAAGTACTGCAGCATAAGAGCAATCAGATGCGATGGTATACAATGTAAAATGATTAGAAAATTTTGGAGTGTTTAGAGCGGGAGCATTGATTATTGATTGTTTGATTAATTCAAACGCTTCCTTTTCTGGCAATCCCCATTTAAAGACTGAATTTTTCTTAATCATAGTTTGAAGTGGTAAAATAATCTGAGAAAAGTCTGGAACGAATCTTTTGACAAAATTGATTTGGCCTAAAAATGACTGCATGGATTTCTTATTGTGAGGAAAAGGGATTTCAGAGATTTCTTTAATCCTGTCTGGATCGATATAGATGCCGTCTTTAGAAACAATAAAGCCTAGGAGCTTACCTTGATCAAGAGTGAAAAAGGATTTCTTAGGGTTTAGAGAAATACCATATTTCTTACAGCGCTGAAAGATTTGGTTTAAATCATGCAAGTGGTTGGATCTCTCTTTAGAAAATACAGTAATGTCATCTAAATAGACGATTACTGTTCTATTAATTAACCCTTTGAAAGCGATATCCATTGCTCTTTGAAAAGTGGCTCCTGCATTAATAAGTCCGAAAGGCATTTTCTAATATGCATATGTTCCCCACTTTGTTCTGAATGTGGTTTTGAGTCGGTCATCGAGATGGACCAAAATTTGGTTATATCCTGAAAACCCATCCAAGAAGGACATTAACTCTGAGCCTACCACTGATTGGAGTATTTGCTCCATACTGGGTAATGGGAAGTTGTCTTTTAAACTTGCCTTATTTAAATTTCTGAAATCAATACAAATCCTTATGTTGCCATTTTTCTTTCTGACTGGTACCATATTGGAGACCCAGTTTGAGTGTCGTACAAGAAAAATAATCTTAGCTTTCAAGAGTTTATTGGGTTCTGATTTTATTTGACCCTCTAAGTTTGGATGTATTTTCCTCAACTTTTGTTGAACCGGTTTCTGTTCGGGAAGCATTGGGATAGTGTGCTGAATAATAGATGTATCATACATTTTTAGATCGTCATATTTCCAAGCGAAAACATGTTTATTCTTTCGTAACAGACTAATGAATGCTTCCTTTTCCTCTATGGAAAGTCCTAATCCTAAATTACTGTTTTGAGGATTTTGTTCAGTGCCAAGGTTTATTAATTCAAACCTTAAGGTAGAGCTCTGGAGCTTTGTATTAGACACAGGTTTGAACCTGTCTTTAATATCGTAAAGGTCCTCAAGCTTCACCACGCGCTTTGGGATTGATTTTTCCTCAGGTTTATCTCGCATTTGAATATCGTGCTCGTCTTCCTCGATGATTT
The DNA here is from genome assembly GCA_000404065.3 of Pinus taeda. NCBI lineage: Eukaryota > Viridiplantae > Streptophyta > Pinopsida > Pinales > Pinaceae > Pinus > Pinus taeda. The sequence continues at coordinate 810 of APFE030877258.1, read as the reverse complement.
GATTATCATAGGATTTTTCGGAGGTAAGAAATTGTAAAATGTCATCATCGTGGTTAAACACTCTCCAATTGGTTACATTGTCAGGAATGGATGGCCTAAAAATTAATTCTACTGAAAACCTATCTGGACTATAGTCTTCGGAAGGGAGTAGCTTGGAAGCGACATTGGCTAGCAAGTCGGCTGCCAAATTTTGCGACCTGGGAATGGAAGAAATATTGAATGCTAAAAAATGGGAAGTGAGCTCTTGTACCAACGATTGATAATGCTTGAGATGGTTCAAAAGACAATGAATTGTATTCCTTACCTGTTTAACAATAATCTCAGAGTCGCCAAAGACCTTTAAGTATTGGATTTTGAGGCCGATCGCTTTGTACAGTCCTTGGACTAATGCTTCGTACTTAGCTGTGTTATTGGTGCACTCAAATTCTAATCTACAGGACAACATTGTTTTTTCTCCTTGTGGGCTAACCAAAATGCATCCTGCTCCTGATCCTTCACTAGACTTGGATCCATCAAAATATAAAGACCAAAATAAAGAATTATGTACAATCTTTGTTACAAAATTCTCAGTAACATTAACACATTTAGACCTGTCGGTCTGTGAAAAATTTTCAATTTGCGATGCGAAATTGTTAACTGAGAAAGGAGATGGATGGGCAATATAATTGCCGAAAAATGACTTGGAAGAATAATTTCCTAGGATATTGTTGTTGAACGCGACTGGTTGATTTTCTTGTTCAAATTCTGTAACAATGTGGGTCATATGTTTCTCCCGATCGATCTTTATTTGATTGGGCTTGCCCTTATAGG